>PVKS010005907.1:0-81738 GCA_004027875.1 Aplodontia rufa
ATTTTTTTTAAAGAGAGAGGGACAGTAAGAGAGACAGAGAAAGAGAGAAACAACTTTATTTAGTTTTTCACATGGCCTTAGTTGCTCCAACACTCAGTTGTGTACGTGGTGCTGGGGTTTGAACCCGGGTCCTCGTGCTTGCCAGGCAAGCGCCGAAACTGCTGAGCCACCGCTCCAGCCCATGTGTATACATTTTTAAGTGTGAACTATGATAAGAGAGAAGTTGCTGCATTGAGGGCTCAGTGATTTTACCTATTTTCTTAGTTGGAGCTTTGGCTTCTAAAGAGTTCACTGAGTTTCTTAATGATAAAAAATGTTTAAAATAAGTATTATCAGTGTTATACAGGCAAAAAGTGTTTAAAAATCCTGTTTGTATTCATGTATCCACAAGCCTACCCACCCTGCTTACCTGTCATCACCCAGATTTCCTAGCTCCTGGCTTGGGTGTGGCCAGTGGGAGATGCGGAGTGGGAGGAGCCCTCACTGTCTAGTCCAGCCCTCCTCTGTGTCCCGGAGAATTTATCTCCATCATTCCATTTTCCAGACTTGCACAGTGGTTCCTTATCAATTTCTCCCACAAGGTTCTCAAAGAGAGGTTTCAGCTGGGCCCAGAATTTTTTTTTATAAATTTTAATTTAAAAATTGGGATAGTTGGGAGTATACATGTGTCAAAACTGTCTGCATAAAATGTATCTATTTTATCATTGCATGTAAGTTATACCACAATAAATATGTTAAAAAAAAGCATGACACATATACTTAAAAAAAAATGGAGCACATATCCCATGATCTCTTAAATGATCAGATGATTTGCTGTGCTCTCAAGTTAGCGTCAACTGGCACAAACTGGATTAGTTAGCCTGTTTCTCTCCTAAACTCCAGCCAAAATGAAGATCCAGGGAGAGAACTGTTCTGAAGTAGTGCTAGGGGTTCACAGATTCTGGGATAGAATCATCCGTGGGCACACCTGACTTTCAGTAACATCTATAGCTGATGATTCCCAAATCTGTTCAACTCTGATTTCTCTTCTATTAGGACTCTTATCCAACTTTCTAGTAGACACCATCTTTTGGATGTCACACAAATACATGTTAACTTCACATGCACAAAACGGAATGTATCACGTGTACATGATTTATTCATGCTCTGAGCATATACCATGTAGCATGCCAGTCTCTGATGACAAGGAACGTGAATAAGATGGAAAGTTTGACCTTTGGAATTTCAGTTGTGGAGCATGTTGGAGACTAACATGAAACCCACAACAATGTCAGCCCTGTCAGGTGCCGTTGAAGCACAAATCAGTCTTTTGTTGGGGAAGTGGCTGAAAGGAGGAACAAAGAGGGTGCATCAGTGGAATTGGGCCTTATAGGATAAATAGAAGTTTGCCAGAAAGAAAGGCAATTCATGGTCACCAAAGGTGACCATCTTTTATTGTTGAAAGTGTCAATGATAAAATGTCAGGTAATAATTTGTTGTGATTATCTTATTGTATCAAGTAAGTTTGGTACTGATTGCTAAGGGTAAAATTATTAGTGCTGGTTTACACAGTTCCCTCTTGTGTGACTTGACTTTGTTGTGTACCTTGTTCTGAATGTGTCCATCCATTGGGAGACTATTTTATTACACACCTGATCAAGACTTCTGCCTGCAGGGTTCCTTAGTACCGTCCTTAGACATTAGAACTACAGGAATAATCTTGCATTTAAATTATATTATTGAAATCCAGTGACCAATTTATTGATAGATAAACATCCTGAAAATTAAAGTTCTTCTTTTTGGTAATAGGTATAAAAGTAAAAATACACAAACATATGTTTGCCATATTCTAAAGCCCCCCCCCCTTTTTTTCCCCAAAAACTTTGGTACATATACAATGGAATTCTACTGGGTTATTAGAGAAAATGATATTTTGGCTTTTGCAGCCAAATGGATGGAGATGGAAAATTTTACGCTAAGTGAAATATCCCAAACTCAGAGACTCAAAGGCTGAATGTTTTCTCTCATTTGTGGAAACTAGAATACAATTAGAAGCAATATGATAGATGGCTAATAATAACCTCAACATGTATGAATTTTTACATGAACAGGGGGAACCTTGCCTAGGATGTTGGGAGATTGTAGGGAGGCGGGCAGGGAGGGGGAAGGGAATAGAAAACATATCAAAGAGGCTGGAGGAAGGGAGTATGGGGGAATCAATTCAGTGGGGAACCTTCAACTTCCTTAAGAAGTCTAATTAACACAGAGGTTAAGTAAGGGGAAATATGGAACCATGGGGAATCCAGAGGGGGAAACCATGGAATGGCATCAGCCTTGGCTTGCTCGTCATTATACATTTGTTCTTGATTGTTTGATAATGATTCCCTCCTAACTGTAAGACCATCTTTAACGAATAAAAAAAAAAAAAGAAAAACCTAAAAAAAAGAAAAAAAGTTTATACTTTAGCTGTCATTTTAGATAATGTGTTTAAAAATAAAGCAGTATAAAGGTGAGCTCTATAAACTCCATAGGAATAGGGATGTGCTACATCATGCCCACCCCGTACCTGATAAGGCTAGCATCTGGCAGATGTTGGTGGCATTAGTGAGCAGTCTTCCTGAAAAACACATGAAATGGGGAAGACTGTCAGTGTTACCACTGGCTGCTAATTCAGAACTACTCTAGTGGTATAGAGTTCACTTCAGATATATGATTAATTACTCTTTTGTTACACTTTAGCTTGCCAATTCTGTAACTCCCTGGGATATCTTGCTGAGCTTAATTGCAGCTGCCACTCATGATTTGGATCATCCAGGTGTTAATCAACCTTTCCTTATTAAAACTAACCATTACTTGGCAACTTTATACAAGGTTAGTGCAATTTTATAAAAATATAATCTTTTTAATTCTAGAATACATTTTTCATGTTTTGAAGAAATAAAAGTAGTGAAAATAAATTCCAAATGAATGCTGGAATTTTGACCAGAATAATATTACCGACAGATGATTCTGTATGTTTAGAAAGAGTCTTACCATTAAGTAACTGAGAAACGTACTTTTTGTAGAATACCTCAGTACTGGAAAATCACCACTGGAGATCTGCAGTGGGCTTATTGAGAGAATCCGGTTTATTCTCACATTTGCCATTAGAAAGCAGGTAGGTTGGATTAAGACAAATTTAATTTGTTATTAATGATGGAAATTAAGTTGGCAATGTAATCTACAAGGTTTTAAAATTATATTGTTATTACCAGGTGTTCTATAGTTTTCAGTTTTTGTTAAAGTAAATGGAAAATTATTTTTAAAATTTATATCAATATTTCAAATGTTCAAATCTGTACTCTAGTTCAGTCAGTAATATTTTAGTGGCTATTTCTTTTTATAAAAGGTCATTCCATGAATTTGAGTATTAGAACATTTACTCCATATACATAATGGCTCTGTCATGGGTTACTATTTAAGTAGGTGTTACATATTTCCACTCTACTCAGCTGAATAAAACCTTAAGGTTTTAGGTGTAAAGGTAAATACATAGAAAGTAAACGTTCAATGCTGTTTCTCAGAAAGCTTTCAAAATTGTGGAGAAAGGAAAGAGAATACTTTATATCCTCAAAAGCACAGTTGTCACTTTTAGAGCTATTAAACTAAATCATGAATAGAACACAGAAAATAATATGTTAGAAAAAGTAATGTAATGTTTAGAAGGACATTAAGGGATTAATAAAAAGCTCTAATGTAAACAAGCCCAGCGTGGTGGTGAACTGCCACAGTGTAGTCTGTAAAGAAATGAAAGGAGTGAAAATAAAAAGCTTTTACTAATGCTGCACTGGAGCAGATGCACCTCAGAAAACCGTGTAAAGGTTTGTAAAGCATCCAAGTCAGAGAAGATGGTGAGGTGTGAGAGTACGTGCTTGAGAACTGAAATCCCACTCACCTATTTACCCTCTTCCTTTCATAATTTAAAACTGCTTGCTTAAAAAACTGTTTTATGTCATGACAATAAGGGAAAAGCTGCATTTTATTTTTTATTTTTTAAATCTTTATTCATGGTTACCATGTGGAGTATGACAATACTTCTGGTAAGTAAAATCATTTCTTGCTGTAGCACAAGTATTATGATTGCTTTAACCATACAGTATATATTTAATGTAGGGGCTATTTTTATTAAGACAGACTTAAATGTTTGCTTATTTCCTTTCTATGCTGTTTTGCCCTTACTGATTAACCCTGTTGAGTTCTTAGGTTTAATAACAACTGAAAATGAGCATTATTTTATATTTTGTTCTTCTAGGGTTTGATTTACTTGATATTCAATATTGAGTGTTTAAATCTATTTGTCAGCTGTTTGCTGACCGTAATACAAGGATATGCTTGCTACAGCCCAATAAAATAAAAGGCAGAGATTTTTCAAAGTATATCTTTTGTTGTCATGAGGTGAATTTTTAAATTATATATTTGGTATTTCTACTAATGTATTAACTTTTCTCCTTCCAGAAAATTTGGATATTCATGTACAAATATTTGATTAATTCTTGAACTTGATCCTGAAAATGTAGTCAAATTTAAACTTTATTAAAATTGTTTAGCAGAATTTCATTAGGATTTCCTTAGATGTGTTTGTCAAAATACCTGCAGTGGTCACTTGAATGGGCTAGCATTCTCTCCATTTGAATCTTCCTTCTGCCTTTCCCATCTTAGGCACCAAAAGAGAAAACAAAGCTGTTTACCCTCAGCACAGGAATTTCCCATCAAAGAATCCTAGCAAAGAGTTTTCTCAAACAGCTTGTTAATGTTATAATGTTTATTTTCTATAAGCAAATAATTCCATCTTGACTGGCAAAAACAAAGACACATTTTTGGAATGTTTGCATATTGGCATTTTCTTACAAGCTCTCTTGATTTTAGTTTTGATTATTTTAATAGTCTGTGTTCTTTAAAAACTTTTTTGAGATGAATTTTTTAAGTTGATAGCAGATTGACTATCTTAAGGCTCTGTAAAGCCTTTAGCTTAATGGGAAAAAAACCAAGAATAATTATTTAAATAAAAGTTTTATATTTCCTCCTTATGTTTCTCTAATTACAGGCAACAAATGGAGACACAGATAGGTGCTTTGATTCTAGCCACGGACATCAGTCGCCAGAATGAGTACTTGTCATTGTTTAGGTCCCATTTGGATAGAGGTGACTTATGCCTAGAAGATGCCAGACATAGGCATTTGGTTTTACAGGTAAAATGTGGGTTGGAAAGATTCTTTTATTCTAGGGTAAATCATGTGACTGTGAGAGTGAAAATGAAATATTCTAGCATGGTTTTTCAGGGTAGTTAATCTGGAGGGACAGCTGAGGTATTTTCTTAGTCAACATACACTTTTCAGGAGAGGACTGGCAGATCAGCTGCCTGGAAAGCCACCATGGCCGGGGTGTTTTCATAGTCAAGATTTCTGATGAGAAGAAAACTTGTGCAAAATCATGGTGCCATGATCAAATTATGTGTGTGCATGTACAAATATGGCATAATGAAGGCTGCTGTTATGTATAATTATGATGTACCAATGAAAAATAATAAAGAGTGTGTATCAGAAGCCTAATAAAGATTAGGATACTGATCAGCAAAAAAGAGTTTTTTCTAACAAATGCTTTCATTTGCAAAATGACAAGAAGAAGTGGACTATTTCATTCTGGTTCATTTATTTATATTTTATGGTTAATTCACTCATTGTAGATGGTCCTTTGTGATTATCAAACAAGGATAATTATAGTTTAGTATCTTACATCTCCATCAGCAGTTCTGCAAAAATAATTGGTAGATTCAATTAGCATTGTAAAATTAATATAGAAAGTAATGAATTTTCTGTTGTAGTATTTTCTTTTTCTTTTGTTCTGGGGATTGAACCCAGGGTCTCATGCATGTTAAACTTCTAACTTGTTCTGTAACTTAATTACACCCCAACTCTTTTTATTTTTGCTTTTTTTTGTTTCGGCTACTAGGGATTGAACCTGGGGCAGTTTTACCACTGAGCTACATTGCCTACCCTTTCATATTTTATTTTGAGACAGAATGTCACTAACTTGCTGTTGCTGGCCGCGAACTTAAGATCCTCCTGCCTCAGCCTTCTGAGAGGCTGGGATTCCAGGCACATAACCACTGCACCTGGCCTCTTGTTCTTTTTTTAAAGTGTTCTTTTTTAATGCTAGGGTATTTTTAAACAATCTAATTGGATATTATGTTGTTTTCTCAACACAAATTTAATATTTTGCTTGCTAGATGGCTTTGAAATGTGCTGATATTTGCAACCCTTGTCGGACCTGGGAATTAAGCAAGCAGTGGAGTGAAAAAGTAACAGAGGAATTCTTCCACCAAGGCAAGTTACAGTTTTGACTAATAAACTCTTCAGTTCATGTTTTAGCATTGCGTGAATAAAATAAGAATTCCGCTGTTTATAAGAGCCTCACAGTAGATGCTTGATATTTTTAGCCATAATTCACAGATGTGCATATAGCCTGTAATGTACAAATTAGGCATCTGTTTTGAAAGTTAGTAGTCTTCTTTTGGAATGATCTGATTCACATGTATTTGTGCATTTATGAATGTACATAGTGCAGGGTGGAAATTTTATTGTACAGAAAAATCTCCCTGAATTTGCTCAGACCCCTGATCATATGTGGAAGGCGTGTCAATACGAACGTGTAAGACTTTTTGTGTGAATGATTCAAAGCCAGAGTCCAGGGATTTTCATTTCATACAGCATCCTTTTAAAAAAAAATCTAAGTTTTAGATTTAGAGGGGGTACACTTAGTAAAAGTTTTCTGCTTCTTCCATTTAAATAAAAATATTAACTTGGCAATCTTTTCAAATATGAATAATTTAAAGTTTAAAAAATAATCGAGACCATGTCTCCCTCTGGAGGTGGCCTGCGTTCTCCCTTGAATGTGCCTCTGCTTTCCTAAATAAACCTCTAAAACAGAAATTAAAAAAAAAATTTAATTGAGAAGCTGTCCTCTCATGAGGGTTAAATATGTTAAGGAACTTATAGGTGTGATGTAGACGTTACTTATATATTTAACTAATAGATGTGCTCCATCTTAATTCTTTTTTTTAATTTTTAGGAGATATAGAAAAAAAGTATCACTTGAGTGTGAGTCCACTTTGTGATCGTCAGACTGAATCTATTGCCAACATCCAGATTGGTAACTATACATATTTAGATATAGCTGATTAGAGAAATGTGACTCATTTTAATTTTGTCAAGAGGAGAAATTATTCAAAATATAAAATATTGAAATTATGCTCATTTCTAGTTTTTAAAACAGTTTAAGAGACATTCTTGTGTTCTGTTTTGGCTCCTTCACCCTCTGTGCCCTTCCACTCTTGTCTGCCTCACAGACTTCTTTTTCTTCTTCAAAGCTCAGCTCAAATGGCACCTCCTTCAGAACTTGCTTTGCCTTCTTTCCAGGCAGCCTTAGGCCTTCTTCCTCCAGGCACCTTGCTTTGCCCTTGGCTGAGTATTCTTGAAGCCTGGACACAGGAGGCTTTGGAACCATTTGTTGAATGAACTACTGGCTGTAATAGAAAGCACAGTGGAAAGTTCTGTGATTCCTTTCAGTCTGTGGAAGAGCATAGGAAGGATTGACTCGGATTGAGTGTTTGGGGGTTTGACAGTTGCGCAGGGAATGGTGGGGGCAGTAGGTAGCTCAAGAAGGTACTAAGGTAGGAATGTGATTTGGGTAGCTAGTATTGAATAGGGTCTTTTGAGCATTAGCTTGAACTTCAAGAAGTTAAGGTTTCTAGAAATTTAGAAAATAGGTCCACACTCTGGCATAATACTCTGAAAAGAGTATCATGATATAGGGTCAGAAATTCATAAATATCACCTTGTAATTGTAAAGGATTCACATGTGGAAGAATGTGGGTTGTGAATGATTTGACTGCAGAGGGATAGGTAGAGAAGAAGACACATAAGAGAGGGGCAAAGACCTGCAGGAGTGTGCAGAGATGCTGGAAAAGCCCAGAATGGTCTGGCATCCTGAAGTTAGCAGTCACATAATAAGGTAGTTAAGAAATATATCTATCTTGAATCTCAAGTAGAATGATCTTCAAATGCAAAAGAATTGATGAAATAGGGACAAAAGGGAATTGAGGAAGGGTGAATGGATAGTAAACTCACTCTAGCTCCTTCAAATAAATGTCTTTTTGCTTGAGTAAATTACTCCTTTGTTTAACCCATCTATTTCCATTGTCCTAGAAGTAGAACATGTATAAAAACTTAAATATAGTACATAATTATATAAGACAGAATTATATAATTGTTATTAATATGTATGTAAGTTGTAGACTATGAGCCCCAGGTCTTAATGTATGTATGTCAGCTTCATGGAAATATTCACAGAATTGAAAATTTGGGTCTTAATGGGTAAATAGAACTTGCAAGTGAGGCTAAAAAATTGCAATTTTCATGAGAATGTAGAAGCTAGACTCTTAAGCTGTTCATCTTGAAGTGTAGGTCAGGTAGTTCTGGAATGGGTTGTCAGAGGAACAGGAATAAGATAAATGATGAAGCTAGTTACCATCTTCTGACTCCTCACAGCCACAGTCAAATACTGCTTTTTTAGATAGTTTGCCCAGTTGTAGTTAACAAGTTGTTGGTTTTAGGCTTCAAATGAGTCCTTCTAACCTCAAATCTTAAGCAGTGATTATTTGGAGCCCACAAAGTGTTAGTAAGTACAAGTCATATGTGGTTAATGTAATTTCCTTCTTTGATAAGTTAGTTGTTTTTTTTTTTTACAATTAGAGTAAGGCATTTGGCAAAGCGCCCAGTGAAATTTGTGCAGATAAAGGTGTGTCACAACTGTAAACAGCTGTGCTTTGAGGGCCTAACTAACAAGGAGTACAGCCTATGAGAGGCTGCTGTGGGCCTGTGCTTGTTTGTCTCAACCTGTTGTAACAGTGGAGAGAATCAAGTATGATGAATCGTGTAACAGCTACAATATTAAGATTCTGCATTTGGGTGCAGGCTTCCAGCTGCTCATGACTTCACCATAACACACTGAAAAGGAGTGCTTCAGGAGGCTTAGCATGACACAGTGGTGTGGTGATGGCCCAAAGCGGCTGTGTTCTTGGACTCCATTAATGACATTTTTCTCTGTTCTCTCCTTCTCCTGACCAGAACATCAGCTCCTTGAAGGCAGAGTTTTGTGTTTTATTCACTGCCATATCCCCAGCCACCCTGGAACAGTGCCTGGCATATAGTGACTCTCAGATAATATTACGTGGAGAGAATGAATCAATGAAAGAAAGCTTTATTGCAGATATCATCATTACTATTTAGTTACTGTACTTATGTACCCTTAAAAACATCTCAGCCATAGGACCATATATTACTTTCCTAATTAAAAATAGTGTGGCCTAATTGCTGTATTTTCAGTGAGATCTTTGTTATGTGTTTGCTAAAGGTAACCTATGTTGTCTATGATCTACATGATTTTTTGCTGCAAGAAAAAACTTAAATGTGACGACTTTTACAAAAAAAAAACCTGATATACAACCAGTGTACAGTTTATTTCCCACTTACTTAACAGGTCAGAATTTTAGGAAGATCATGTATTTGTTCCTAGTGTGCATTGTGATTTGATTAATAAGCTGTTTCCCAGGAGGCTTCTTTGGACCCTTTGTTTTACAGAGGGTCTGTATGAAATCAGATCCGATGTGCAGTGGAGTGTTGTGTAACCTACACACGCAAACAATCCTGAAATGACTCATTTTCCTTTTTTGACTATGAATTATGGGAGATCAATTATGTAAGTTGTTTATCAAAAAGAACCCTGTTATGCTTTTGGAGTTCATTGTAATAATTTTTAAGTTAATCTCCCCTGTTATCTTCAGACTGATTAATTCTTCTCATGAGTTTTGGTTCTAAAGTTAAACAAATTGTCCAGTTATCACGAGAGATTTCCATCCCTGAGGGGTAAAGCAGGGAGCACCAGCTCCATCTATCTGGGCCTCACTCCTACATCCTGGCCCATCTTGGCCTCCAGTTGGCTCATTGGAACTAAACCTTGAATTGTGTTGTCCTAGTATCCTCAGAGTTGATATGACCACTGCGTGTTTGCTTAAGTATTAGGATGTGACTGTTCAACTGAGACACATAATCAAGAAAGACTTGATAATGTTTACCAGCTCACCTTTAACTAAAAGTTCTATTGAGGTGCTTAAAAAATGGATTCTTTAGATATGTGTAAATTATACATACACACATATTCAGATCTTTGGAAAAATAAGATTTAGGTAATATTGGGAAAGAACTTAAGAAGGTTAACACTGAGGGCTGGAGCTGTGGCTCAGCGGTTGAATGCTTGCCTGGCATGCACAGGGACCTGAGTTTAAACCCCAGCACCACATACACAACAAGTGTTGGAGAAACAAAGACTTGGTAGAAAAAATAAAATCGAATCTCTCTCTCTTTAAAAAAAAAAAAAAAAAGTTAACGTTGTCTAGGTGTTCTAGATTTTGAGCATATGTTAATAGCTGTTTTCTCTTATTTTCAAGGTTTTATGACTTACCTAGTGGAGCCGTTATTTACAGAATGGGCCAGGTTTTCAGATACAAGACTGTCCCAGACAATGCTTGGACATGTGGGACTGAATAAAGCCAGCTGGAAAGGACTGCAGAGAGAGCAGTCCAGCAGTGAGGAAGCTGATGCTGCATTTGAGTTGAACTCACAGTTATTACCTCAGGAAAATCGGTTATCATAGCCCCTGAAGCAGTGGGACAGACTGCCTCCTGGAGGGTTTTAGTAATGTGAAACGGGGTCTTGAGGTGAGAGAACTTACTCTTGACTGCCAAGGTTTCCAAGTGAATGATGCCAGCATTATTTATTTCCAAGATTTCTTAAGTTGGATCATTTGAACCCACTTTTTAATTTTAAGACCTGAACATAACAGCAATATGCATTTGGCTTTTGTGTGAAACCTTGAATATGCAAAGCCCAGCAGGAGAACCCGAAAAGAGTAACAAAGGAAGTTTCTCAGTGTGCCACGCATTTTTCAAAGCATTTACTCTTCAAACATGAAACTTGAACTGAATCTCAGCAGCAGTCTCCTGGAATTCAACCAGTCTGATGCAACATTGTGTATCTGTACCTTCCACTAAGTTCTCTCTGAGAAAATGGAAATGTGAAGTGCCCAGCCTCTGCTGCCTCTGGCAAGACTCAGTGTTTACAAATCAACTCTGAAAATATTGGTTCTAAAATTGCCTTGGAGCATGATTGTGAAGGAACCACTTAAAAAAAAAAATTTAAAGATCAAACTTTAGACTGCAGCTCTTCCCCCTGGTTTGCCTTTTTTCTTCTTTGGATGCCACCAAAGCCTCCTGCTTGCTCTCCTTTATTTTGTGCACTGGAAGCTGAGCATTTATCCTAGAGTACCGCCAAGCTTTTACTCCAGTGCTGTTTGGCAATGCAGTTTTTTTTTTTAACTGTTAGATTTTAATTTGGGGTGGGAGGGGAGAAACGCCAGTGTCCTAGCTGTATTATGATTCTGCAGTGAAGACATTGCATGTTGTTTTCACTACTGTACACTTGACCTGCACATGCAAGAAAAAGGTGGAATGTTTAAAACACCATAATCAGCTCAGGGTATTTGCCAATCAGAAATAAAGTGGGATGGGGAAGTGTGTCCTTCAGATCAAGGGTACTAAAGTCCCTTTCGCTGCAGTGAGTGAGAGGTATGTTGTGTGTGGATGTGTGGATGTGTGTTTGCGTGCATGTTTGTGCATGTATGATCATGCATGTGTTATGTTTATTCATGTGGGAAAGGATT
Organism: Aplodontia rufa; assembly: GCA_004027875.1. Classification (NCBI taxonomy): domain Eukaryota; kingdom Metazoa; phylum Chordata; class Mammalia; order Rodentia; family Aplodontiidae; genus Aplodontia; species Aplodontia rufa. Next base: position 11,794 of record PVKS010005907.1, read on the forward strand.
GAAAATGTAAGCTTTTATTTATTATTTTAGAATGTGACATAATGAGCAGCCACACTTGGGGGAGGGGAAGGTAGGTAAGCTGTAACAGAGTGCTCCAGTTGCCTTAAACTATGCACAAAGCTAAGTGACCAAACTTCTCGTTTTGATTTGAAAAAAGTGCATTGTTTTCTTGTCCCTCCCTTTGATGAAACGTTACCCTTTGATGGGCCTTTTGATGTGAACAAATGTTTTCTAGGACAAAATTTAAAGACTAATTTTAAACCTAAAACATTCCACTTTTGTAATTTGTTTTAAAATTGTTTTATGTATAGTAAGCACAACTGTAATCTAGTTTTAAGAGAAACCGGTGCTTTCTTTTAGTTCATTTGTATTTCCCTTGTTCTGTAAAAGACTGTTTATTAATTATGTTTACAGTTTGTTGCAACAGCCATTTTCTTGGGAGAAAGCTTGAGTGTAAAGCCATTTGTAAAAGGCTTTGCCATACTCATTTTAATATGTGCCTGTTGCTGTTAACTTTTGATGAATAAAAACCTGTCTTTTCACATTTTTATCTTTGATATTTACCTGATAACTCAATCCTTTGGAAATCACAATGCTAAATTACTAGGAAGCCAGAGTTAGCTGCTTGGCTCTTGCATTCACTCATCACAAGTTAATTCCCTTAGAGCTGTGTGACGGCACCGTCCTGTGGGATTAGCTACTATTGCCCACACGTTACTGGCGTGTAAGCTGAGGCCTGCTTACACAGTTTGCTCAGGATCTTGACTAGTATATGGTAGAGGTCAGCTTTGAGCCAGGCTGTGGACCCCACAGCCGTTTGTACCCACAGTTGGGAATTGCATAAGACGTTACCTCTAGAGCCTTTTTAAAGTGAGGTAATGAGAAATGGCCACTTTAATGTAAGAATGATATTGCTAGGCCTTTCCTACACCTTCCCAGGCCTAATTCATTACAAGGGATATTGCAAACTTTAAAGCCACACATATTTGTCATCATCTGTGTTAAAGATTGATGTTCAATGGAAATCTAATGAAAGCCACTGCAGTAATTTTCAGTTTTCTAGCAGCCACACTTGGAAAAAAAAGTAGAATGGAATTAATAACATTTTACTCCATTATATCCAAAATATTTTATTTCAACATGTAGTAAGTTTTAAAAGCATTCTCTTTTTGATTTTTGGTACTAAGTCTTGAAATCCAGTCTTTGTTTTATACTTACATCATCCAAATTCAAGTTAGCCACATTTCAAGTGCCTAGTACCCACATGTGGTGTGGCTTCCATATTGCACAAGCATGGACACAGGGGTCTCGACAGTAGCAGAATTATCACCAGGGGAAGGCCAGATGACCACGCTTATGATACGAAATGACATCACTGTAGCAAATTTGATGTCCAGGGTCTGATGGGTCCAGAGTGTAATCTCACAGACTATGTTTCAGCACATGGAGAGTAGAACTATTTCACGGTGAGCTCACATTAACCAAGCTCACAGTAACTGATATTTTAAAAAACAATATCAATAATTTAATTCAAAATGAGAAATGTAACTATCAATCATTCTCTCCCTTTAGGCAAATCATCTTGAGAAGCCAAATTATGAACAGCCGGTTCACTTGGTGAGCATGGATTCTGAGCAAGGGAAGCAAGTTGCCTCATGCCTCCATCTCCCTCTGGAGATGTACCTGCTGATATTCATGTTTGTGGACCAGGGTACCCTCTTCCCCTGGACGATGCTAGAGATTCTCTGCCGTAGTTTCTTCTCCACATTAGCTTCTGATTGGCAACTTCATTAGATATGTCATTGCCTTCAGCCCTGTTTCAGTTGAGCTTACCTAGTCTCCATTCTTACCTGTGTGTGCTTACTTCTGCTCTGATCAATTGTTTGTCTTATAGTTTAATACTCTGAAGATTAGTTTACAGTTTCCACATTCTCAGGGGGACACCTCGGTGTTGCTTCCATTTTCCTGCCTATCAGTGTAATAAATCCATTGAAAAGTTGTGTTTTGTTATGTATATGTGGGAATCACTTTTTATAGCCCTGCTTCTTAAATGGAATCTGTTCTTTAAACATGGAATTTTGTAGAAAAATTTGAGGAAAAAAAATATACGATCACACTTTAAAAAAGTGAGTAGATAGAACAATGTAAATTCACATGAATTTTTAAGATAAAATAGACTTCAAAGAATTTTTGAGCATGTGGCAGCCCTTACGGGCTCTTGGCTCAACACTTCAGTGGTGAAGGACTCTCTTCTTTATGGGTTATGATCCTTGGAGTGAAAATCTTGACAAATCCTAGCTTAACAACAAAAATTGGTCCCTGATCAATATTTGTACTCACTGTAAATGTGATGGTTTGTAATGATCCTCTTTGTATAAATGAAGTAAAAATTACATTTTATGTCCTTTGTGGGAAATATCCTTGTACCTGAGAGGTACAGATTAGAGGTGCTAGTAATTCTTCAAGATTCCAAAAAGGGTCTCTTTTTCCACAATGCTTTCTTGGATTTTATTAAGCTTTCTATTTTCTTAAAACTTTAAAATTTTCACATCAGAAGTTTCCAGTGTCTTCAAGCATATATAAATAGTTTAATGTATAAACCTTGTTTAAATTTCCTATCAGTACCTGCTGATTGCAAAAACACACAACGACCATTAACATGAATTCATACTGCTTTTAAGGAAATATGCATTCATCACTACAGTATCAACATACACTGAACAGACATGTGCAAGACAGTCTGCAGACATTGCCTGCTAAGAGCCTGAAGATGACTTGTCATTTGGAAAACCCCCAAGGGTCCATGGTCTCCAGCTGGGAAGACCAATACTGGGTGGGGGATGAGCTGACAAAGAGCACATAGTGGGTCTCTTTTTGGTTCCTGTGCTCAGCATAGGGCTGATGTAAATTGGACTATCAGTAAATATTTGTTGAACAAATTAATGTGGAATTAATGTGTTCTCTTTTTCTCTCAGATTGTCACTAAAAGAAATTATACTGAAACTCGTCTGTTTGTGCTAAAGTCATGTAGTAAGCAATATTTGAGTTCCTGTTGTGTACAGAGCATGGCACTGAATGTAATAAAAGGGGTATTAAAATTTAAAACCATGGTCTGTTCTCAAAGTGTTTGGGTGACAAAATAATGCATGTGAAGTATTTGTCGTATAATGTGGCAGGTTTCTGCATCATTCAAAATGAGAAAAGTGTTGGGTTGTTGAGAATGGATGGCTAATGATGAAAATGACACCATTTCTAGTAAATCTTATTTTTCGGTTAGTACCTCAATCATGTAGCTCTTGCATTTGATTCTAAAGTAGTTTTAAATATCCAATATAATTTTAGTAAAATACTTTTGTCAATTACATCTTAAAATTTTATACCTACACTTTTTAAGTTGTCCTGAAACCCGTCTTAGTCTGGTGCGTTGGCAGAGGAAGAGAAATACCTCCATTTTTAGTATTTAAGGGATGGGGGGGATACGGATAAAGAGAGAGAAAATCAGTTTTAGTTAATTTTTCATGCGGCTTTTGTTGCTCCAACACTTTGCTGTGTACATGGTGCTGGGATTTGAACCCGCATCCTCATGCATACCAGGCACCGTAACCACTGAGCTACCACTCCAGCCCCTTGTTGGCACTCAAGACAGAAACACAGTAATTTAATCAGTCTATCATAGCTTTCCACCAATCCCATCAGTGATTTCTGTTAAAAAAAAAAAAAATTCCACCTTGGGGGTTGGGGATTTAGCTCAGTGGCAGAACACTTGCCTAGCATGTGCAAGGCCCTGAGTTGGTTCTCAGCCCTGAAAATAAATAAATAAATAAATAAAAATAAAAATTCCACCTTGGACAGGAGCAGTAAGTGGTTGGAGCACTTGCCTGACGTGTGTGAGGGCCTGGGTTTGAATCCTAGCACCACAAACACAACTACCCAGGTTTGAACCCCAGCACCACATACACAACTAAGTGTCCAATAAACAAAGGCCAGATGGAAAAACAAAGTTGATTCTTTCTTTAAAAAAAAATCCATCTTGTACTTTATGCACTTACTTTTGAAAACAAATTTGTAGTGTTTCTCCATTTATTGGGCTATGTGCTATAAAAATCAGGAAACATGATATCACAAGTTCCTTTGCCTTAGCGAATTTTATGAAAACTACATACATATATGTGTATACACAATGTCGATTTTGAAGGAAATACCAGAGAAGTGTGTTTGTTTTAGCTTTGCTCAGGTTGCTACAACCAAAGTACCATAGACTGGGTGACTTAGAACAGATGTTTCTGTTTCACGGCTCCGGAGGCCACAAGTGCAGGCTCAGGATGTCAGAATGGTTGGGTTCTGCCGACGGCCTTCCCAGTTGTACCCTTATGGCCAGGAGAGAGGGCTAGCTTTTCACCTCTGTAAGAAACCAAGCCCGTCATGGCGTCTTTGCACTGGCAACTAATTACTTCATGAAGGCCTCACTTCTGATACCATCCTATGAAAGGTCAGGGTTTCAACACAAGAACTGAGGGGGTCTTACACATGCATTTAATCACAGTGCTTAAAGTTCCTAGGTAGAGGGCTGGGGATATGACTCAGAGGTAGGGCACTTGCCTAGCACAGAAACCCCATGATCAATCCCCAGCACCACACATACTATGAAAGCTCCTAGGTGAACCTTTTTAGCAAACTTCTGAATTTCCATTTAAGAATAGTCAAAAGTTTTTGGTTTTTCCATTACAAGGCAAAGAGATGAGATTAAACTGGAGGTAACTGGGGGCTCGATCATGAGAATTTACGTGCCACACCTCAGGAGGCAGAACGTGGGATCTGATCTTGGTGAGATGGGCTTCTTGCATCTGCTGCTTTCTCCCATACTCGCTACTGCTCTTCTGGCTCGCTGGCTCTCTCCCTTGCAATTTCTGCTTAGGAAGGCAATTAACAGGGGTATTAAAAAGCATTTCTGTAGCCTCACAGATTTGGATTAGAGTCCTTTGGCAAGTTACCTAACCTTTTGAGTGGCTTCGTACCCTATAAAATGTCTACTTCAAAGTAAAACTGCATATCGACACTTTGTAAATGCTGAATCAATAGCTATTATGAATATTCTTCCTAAGTCTTCACCATTCTCTGCATAAACTCCTCATGGGTATAGCTGTACCTCCTAACATCCTTATTTGAGCTCCTGGTACTAACTGCCTCACTCTCCTAGGTTTCCTATTCAGATTTCTGGGGAAGAATCTAATTAGAACAGCTTGCTGAGGCTGTATCCCTGAGCACAGACCAGTCTATGCATTACCAGGTATTCCCTTTGCAGAAGGGAAGGACAAGGACCATCTGGATAACTGGAATCCCTCCCTCCCTATTAGTGCTTTATGTACTATTCTACCCCAGTGGCTAACCCCAGTATTTTGAAACCACTCCCTGACTGAACTCTTATCTAGTTCTTATCCTTTCACCCTATCAGTGGCTGCTGATTGAGAAAACACACAATGACCAATAACAGGGTAGAACGAATTCATACTACTTTTAAGGAAAGAGCATTCTCATCACTACAGCATCAACATGCATTTAAAACATATAGTCCAACAGACATGTGCAAGACAGTCTGCAGCCGCTTCCTTCTCATGCCCCGAAGGAGACCACTATTCAGAAAACCCCCCAAGGGTCCATGGTCTCCAGGTGGGCTGACAAAGAGCACATCCTTTGATAAAAAGCATGTCTGGCCAATGAGGAAGGATGGCCCATTTTACCTTTGGTAGGAACCTTGATTTCTCTCCCAATTAAGGCTTTCCCAGCTGTGAAGAAAGAAGGTGTCCATGGGATCAGCATTTGGTATGGAACTGGAAACACTATTTGGATTATCTTAACAATTGCTCTCTTGAGAGTGTCTAAATGACATTCATGTTTTACACTCATGTGACAGGAGTGGTCTCACCTTTGCAGTGGGCTGGAGAAGCTGCTCAAAGAGAAAAACGTGAGAAGTTCTAGCTGTAAGAACATTAAGTCTTCTGGCCCTTAAGAAGTAAATTAAGGACAACAGTCCCAGAGAAAACTGCAAGATGTCTGGGTCCTTGCTTGGTTATGCTATTTTGATGATCCTGTCTTCAAGGGAAGAGCATTAAGACCAGTGAAGAACTAGCCTGCTTACAAGGTTCCCAAGTCTAAGAAGAATCCTAAGAAATAGGTTCAAGAGAGTAGCACAGAAGGATGAACATGAGAGAGAAGGGGCCACAGAAAAGGGTCCCTTGTAATGAGGGTTTGTGACAGTGTGTTATGAAATCATTATTCACCTGGCAGACTCAGAACTGCTTCTGTTGGGAGAACTCCTTAAAAGAGTTGTGTCACATTCTATTCCCTGAGAGAACTTCTATTTCTGGAGAAGTTAGCAAAACAATGGTGTTTCCAAAGAGTGTGTTTCTGGTAACTTACTTTATGTCTTCTTCACCTCTGAGGAATTCTGAACATGGCAAGAAGACTGAAGACTGTAGTGCTTCCCCTTCCAATCTGTGCAAGAAGGTACGTACAATGACACCTTTTACAGGTTCCAGTCCTAGGAGAAATCATTCTAACCAGAAACTTCAAATATTTCATGTAAAATAATACAACAGTAATAGCTCTTTTAGCTTTTCACTGTTCATAGAATGTGCCCAAAATCATTATTTAATCAAATTTTTAAAGCTACTGAGTACTATCTATTCCTTTTTAAGGGGAGTGACCTGGCCAGGATCACATAAAGCTACAAATCCAGTGCTGACTCATATTTTCCCTCTTATAAAATGAGAGTCACTGTACTAGTTAAAATTTATAGTAGATAAAACATTATATCAGGTTACTCATCTTTCTGAACTTCACCTATAAAATGTAAAGTTAGTTTAGCTATTTTTAAGTTCTCTGACTTCAGGTATTATTTTGAATGGGAACACTGCAATTTGAATAAAGTGGGTGTGGAAAAAAGATCGAAAACCGAGCTCACCAATCCCACAGTGGGTTATGGGTTTGAGAGCCCTGAAACTTGTTTACCTCCAGTAACTACCCTCCAGTGTCAATGATGAGATTGATTTAGTCAGTTTTTGCTGCTATAACCAAAAGACCTGACAAGAACAATTTTAGAAGAGGAACACTTTATTTGGGGCTTACAGTTTCAGAGGTCACAGTCCATAGATGACCAACTCCATTGCTCTGAGCCTGAGGGAGGCAGAACATCATGATGGAAAGTGTGGAGGAGGACAGCAGATCAGGGCGTGGCAAACAGGAAGCACAGTGAAAACTCTGACTCACACCCTCAGCGACCCTTCTCCAACCACACCCTACCTGCCTACATTTACCATCAGTTAACCATCGATTGGATCAATCCACGGATTAGACTGAGGCTCTACTAACCTGATCATTTCACCTCTAAACTTTCTTGCATTGTCTCCCACATGAGCTTTTGGGGACCCCTCATATCTAAACCATAACATAAGAAAAAAGTGAATAAAAACAGTGAACGAGAAGTGATTCAGCTCATTTTGAGAAATATGTTTACACTTGAGAAATGTATAAAAGGCAGTTATTGTATAGAAGCAACATGTGCAATATGCAAGAATCTTACCTACTGAAAAAAGGAAGAAATATAAGCAGTATGGTCCAAGGAAAATAAAAGTTCACTTTATTTTAAAATAGTAATACCTTCCTTATATTGGAGCACTAGCCAAAATTCAATACTGATGCAGATATAAATTTCTCAGGAGGTCAAAATATGTGTCAGGTAAATTTTCTGAATTTCTTAAAAAGCGGAATTTTTAAACCAAATAAAACAATTAGAAACAACATATATCTACAACATCCCACAATTCAAACTTATAACCAAATAACCAAACCATGTAAATTACCTCAAATAATTTTTGTTAGTATTTAGGAGAACACCACACATTTTCAAAAACTTAGAATGTCTATCTACTTATCACTTAATCCTCTCAGGAAGTATGACTTTGCTTCACTAGGATTTACATTTTTAAAAATCCAAATATTTACTCATGGTAACAGATTCTGGCATTAACTATAGTTAAATTTATTGGAAACAGAAAATCATGAAAATTTATTAAACATTTCCAAATGGACCACTTATAGCAAGTCCTTACAAGTCGTAGATGAGGAAGGCAGTTCTCCACTTTTTAATAACACCTAAGAATTACATTGCATAATATTAATTCATCAGAACAGCATTCTGACCAATGATAAATATTACATAGGAAAGTCATACTCCTATTTAATAATGTTTCATTATAAAGTTAATATTTTGACCAATATTATAAAATTTTAAACTCCATTATGCTGACATTTCTAGAAGTATTAACTTAGCAACAAGTCATCTTTATGATGCCATTTATTAAAATGAAAACAGAGATGGTACATCTGGTTTTTAAGTGATTTAATGTTATAATTCGAGCTGTCACCACTTGAAAAGTACATTTGCTTCCTCAGCACTAGACGGCAATGAGGTAAGAGCAGCTGTCCTGGTTCTCAACTGCCCTCAGGTGGAAAACATGGAACTGCAGCAGTGAGCATCAACCGGTTCCTATGCAAAGCCCAAATCCAAAAACGTGAGCAAGAATCGAAGATGTAAGTTCTGTTCAAGGCAAGAAGATTCCAATCTCAGTTTACTCCAACAGCGTACATTATACCAGCTGACCCATCACTCAATAGTAAATGCTCATCGAAAACAAATGAAGATAACAATACCCTCATTGCTGTCATTCATTAATAATTTACATAAACTGTTTTATATCCAAAAATATGTATATAAAACATTGTTACAGATAAAGTAGTGTTAAGAATTTAAAAATGCACAGAAGCATCTACAAATGTCTTTTCTATGTTCTGAAATCTTAACAAATGTTTTCAAGATTGGAAGCCTCAACATTCTGGCTACATGTAAAAAATGTGTCAGAATTCGGTAAGCTCTGGGAAGCTCCAGAATTAACCATATCATAAAAGGAAAATAAAGTTATGGTGCTTCCATTATTGCTTAATCCTCTGGGTTAAAAAAGAGACCACTGAATACTAAAGTCAGGTATTTACTAAATATTATGTTGATTTCTACTAGCCAAATTCAGCCCTCGTAAGTCAGCTGAACCAGGAGTCTTTGTCAGCTCACTGTCCTTTAGGAGTTTGAAACATTTTCAATTAAAGCCTTCATTTTTCCTGTAGACTTCAACATATGTGGCCCAAACTGGAAAAGAAACAAAAAGAATAAAGATAGACATCAGTTCCTATAAGAGCAATGATATGCCCCACCCCCCCATCATGGATAGGTATGAAAAACCAAGCAGATACTAGTGATGGTAAAGCCTGTATGAATCAACAGGTTGTTATAAACACAGAATATTAGCAACAGAAGGTAAGGCAACTTACCAATTTTCTTTCTAGAAAATTACAATCAGCAACTCCCTAGTAGTTCAGTGAAATTTTACTTCTGAGTAAAGAAGGAAACAGTTTCCCTTGCAATTTCTAAAGAGTTTTAAGGATACCATAATTTACTATCTATCTGTCTGGAACAGTAAGTACATATCCCCATGACAATAACATAAATAAAGAGATGTAGAAATCAGTATTGGAGAGCTCCTATGGAACCTGCTCCATCTCCACCTGTGATACAGCACACTCTTCGAGGCCCTCAACTCTCACCTTATTCGGAAGACACACCTCGTCTCCTAAGAGAAAATGAGTGAGTTCTGAGCTCTGTATTACAATATACATACTGCCCTAAGACACAAAACTGTATCATAGTGAATCTCACTTCATTATGCTCAAATATAAATAGACCCCTGCATGGGAAATTTAACATTCGAAATGGTAAGCAGTGAGTGCAGGAGTAACTTTTTTCTTTCTTTTAAAGAGCCACCATTCCAGCCCCAACTTTTGCTTTCTTCTTGATGTTCTTCTACAGGTTTTATACTTCCAAATGAACAACTATCATTTTTATTGAAAAATAAATAAAAAATGGGGATGGAGTGGTGGCTCTGTGGTTAGAGTGTTTGCCTGGCATGTGTGAGGACCTGGGTTCAAACTCTAGCACCACATACACAACTAAGTGTCAGAAAAAAGGAAACCAGATGAAAGAAAATATTAAATTGATCGTCTCTTTCACTATCTCCTCTTTCTCCAAGAAAAATAAAAAATATAAATGCTAAACAAAGATGGCATCCTTTTCTCAACAAACTGCCCTAAGATAAAAAATTTTATCATAGCAAATTTCACTTCATTATGCTTAAATACAACTATATCCCTGCACAGGACGAAATCTAGTGTCACACTGTACTCAATCTTGCAGAGGACACAGATGAATGACTTACAAAGGTAGGGGTTCAGCCAGGGGATGAGCTACCATACAATGAGAAAGAACATGGGCTAATATTCACCAGTGCTGTTTCTGAGGTGGTCTCTGATTCAGACTTTGGAGCTCCTTTTTCAACTTCCCCTTGGCTATTGCTTCGATACCGATAAGCAAACTTCTTTTTCAGAGCTTCTGCTATGAGGGCAGCAGGATCAGTAGCATCCACAGGCTTGGGCTTTACATCTTGCTCTGACCTTAGAAGTGAACAGAAACCAAGGGGAAAGATTAATACACTGGCATTCCTCAGGGAAGTACTGTGTCAGCCAGTACTTCATAATGACACTGACAATCTGCTAGCAGTGAAACGGAAACCTAGAGGAAGGCTCAACAAAGCACATGAAAGTTCCCTAAAGAGCCACTTGGTACAGCTGGTGGGACTCCCCCCTTTTTTATTTAAACTAAAATTTTAACTGTTCATGGTAGTCATATTATAAACAAAATTTCTCAAGAAGTCTGATTCTTTGGTTTTACATGTCAGGAACAAATGGGAAAGCAACCCAAAAATGTAAAAGTATCCTCACCTCTTGACTGAACGAAGTTTCACACTGTTCATATCTTTAAGGATCTCTAGCATATTTGGCATGTCAGGTTTCTTTGGATTGTTCTTAGCCAAAGATTTTCCAGCATTGGCTTTTTGCTCTCTTCGCTCTTTAATTAGATCAATAGCAGATTTACTTTGGTGGAGTCCAGGTGGAGGAGGTGGTGGTGGTGGAGGTGGTGGTGGTGGTGGCAGCGGCGGAGTTGGCGGTGGGGGAGGTGTGGCCTTGGTAACAGATGTGGTAGAATTCAAGTCACCTACTGAAGAAATAAGGAAAATTAAACTTAATCCTGCTGGGAATAAAGAAAATATTAGTTTTTAAAAGCAAACTTAACAGACTTTTGTATTTCTAAAAACAATATCCTTAAAAAGAATCTCAGTTACATAAGAGGAAAATCAGTTTCAGTTACTTCCTAAGAAATGCCTGAATCTGTACTACTCTATCATTCAATCCACACTCTCCCGATGGAAAAGTTCCATTTAACTTAACAGTGGTGTTTTGTGATATTAAATGCTCAAGTTTATAGCACAATATATAATCATTTTCAGTAGAAATATAAAGCAGTCTGCACCACATAAACACCTCTATTTTCAATATATACAGCTTGACAATTTAGTAGTATAACTATCAGAAAAAACTTTGATAAATCTGTGGTTCAATTAAAGTATAATTTCACATAAGACACTTGGAATTAAAAGCTTGCATTATGAGAGTGGTGCACGCCTGTTATCCCAGTGACTTGAGAGGCTGAGGCAGGAGGAATGCAAGTTCAAAGTCAGCCTCAGCAACTTAGCAAGGCCCTGTCTCAAAATAAAGTAAATAAATAAATAGAAAGGGATGGGGGGCTGGAGTGGTGGTTCAGCTGTTACGGCACTTACCTGGCATACCCAAGGATGTGGGTTCAAACCCCAGTACCGCATACCCAACAAAGTGTTGGAGGAACAAAAGTCACATGAAAGATTAAATATAAAGTAGCTGGGGATGTGGCTCAGTGGTTAAACACCCAGGAGGTTCAAACCCCAATACCAGAAAAAAAAAAAACCTTACATTGACTATAATAACTAGCATATGCACAGAAAAAATGTTTTAGATTTGCTGTTGAATAAACTTGCAGAAGAAAATAAAACTATTAATAGTTAATTTTCAAAACAAGAATCAAGAACTAAAGAATTTAAAAATAAGGACCTAAAATTCAGCTTCTGCATAGGTGGAAATTGGAGTTGTTTATTGAGTTAACTACTGTGATGGGGCTGGGGGAGGAAATAGCACTGCTGCAAAGAGTTACTCAAAAGAATCAGATCATAAATACATTGAAATTCCAAAGTTATCTTACTATTTACAGTAGTTATACTAGTCTGCCAGAAGAGGGAGGTAAAGCAAAAGAAAACAATTTAAAGTGAACAGAAGAAATGGCAGGACTTGGGATTTTTAAAAAGTTACATCCTTCTGCAAAGTTCACTGAGGGAAAAACCACTGCCTGCCCTAGCACCCAGTGCCCAGGCCTGGTTCATGCTGTCATACCCAGGTTGGAAAAGATTTCTAGGATGGCACAAGCACAGTGAGTCAGAGATAAAAGTATTTTGATTGTCCATTCCTTTCAACAGAGCTGATTAATACTCAGGCGCAATCATGGGAAAAACCACCACTATCTGTCAACAGATTTGCAGGCTAGGATTTCATGGCTATGGTTTCTTTCTCATAGAAGGTAACGCCACACTAATTAAATCAACAGTGTTAGGCAAGGAGTCAAAAGCCCTGAATGCAGTTTCTACTCTGTGCAAGAGGAAGACCATTATGTAGCAGCTGTGTGCTAAAGGCAGTTTATATCTTTTCTATATTTTCCTGCACAGTAACTCACCAACAAAGGTACTATTACGCCCATTTTAAAGGAAGAAAGGGAGGTGAAAGTAACCCTTGACCTAGGTCTGCCCAGAAAACTAAGCTCCTCTCACTAGACAGAAGCCCATGGGATAACCTCATGTCTGACAGAGGAGTGGTGTCATTATCACAGCTATGTTTCCCATAAGGGAAGGATTCAAACAGTAGCAATTCAACTGCACAAATTTCAATGTTTTCCAAATAGGTTTCCTAATCATCCTCCCTGATAACATCAAGATTATTCAAAACAAACACACAAAAGTCACCTAAATGTAACCAGGTTCTGCACTAAGCAAGGCAGGAGACTGACATTTGGTTTTCAAACAACATCAAGAGTTGTTACTTGGGACTGGAGCGACGCTCTGCAGTTACGGTGCTTGCCTAGCATGCACAAGTACGAGAGTTCAAACCCCAGCACCACGTACCTAAATAAAAATTGTTTCTCTCTCACTGTCCCTCTCTCTTTAAAAAAAAAAAAAAAAAAGAGTTGTTACTTACTAATAAATCATAAATTAAGTGGCATTCTTTTTTTCTTTTTACAGAGACAGAGAGAGAGAGAGAGAGAGAGAGAATGAATCAGTTTTATTTATTTATTCATCTGGCCTTTGTTTCTCCTACACTCAGTTGTATATGTGGTCCTGGGGTCCTCACGCATGCCAGGCAAGTGCTCCAATAGCTGAGCCACCACTCCAGCCCTTTAAGTGGTATTCTTTTTTTTTTTCTTCTTCAGGGCTGAGGACTGAACTTGGGGCCTTGTGCGTGCTAGGCAATCGCTCTGCCACTGAGCTAAATCCCCAACCCCAGTGGTATTCTTTTAATCGCACTTTGCCAGATAAAACAAACAGACATAGGAATTACAGACCTGCAGCGTGATTCTGTTGCTCTTGCAGGGTCACAATCTTGGCAATCTGAGCTCTGAGAGTAGCAAGTTCATTTTCAAGTGCACAGATCTTCTGCAGGGCTTCCTCATTGGCCAGTGCTGCAGTCTTTGGTGGAGGCTCTTCTTGAGACAAGTTTTGTAAGGAAATATACCTGCTTGGGGGCTTCTCAAAAAAAGGAAGGTCATCTTGAAGGGGTGGCTTTGACCTGACCTCTGACCTGCAAGAGATATTAAGGTGGTTGTCACAGGCTTCATTAGGATGATAAATCACTGCCACCCATTAGCAAGAGTATCAAAGCATAACACCCACGAACCATTAATCTTACATGAACTGATCTTACATGAATCCCCTCCTATAAGTGCTAAAAATAGCAAAGGACTTGTCAATTTTATGTAGCTACATACCATGGCTGGGTTTCTTATTGTCATCATTCTTCATCTATAAAATATGTACAAACCACTATTCAAGAGGCATCTCATGTTCCAGCAAAGTTTTGCTAATAGATGCTTTGTTTTTACTTTAACTAAGAAATGTTTCAATAGTCTTAAAAATGAAAAATTATATTTGAGAGCATAATCAAATCAATAATCCATTGGCCCTTTCCCCATGGTCTTGGTTTCTTCATATCAATATCAGTGTTTTTTTTTTCTTTTTTTTAAAGAGAGAGGGACAGTGAGAGAGACAGAGAAAGAGAGAAACAACTTTATGTAGTTTTTCACATGGCCTTAGTTGCTCCAACACTTAGTTGCGTACGTGGTGCTGGGGTTTGAACCCGGGTCCTCGTGCTTGCCACCAAGTGCCGAAACCGCTGAGCCATCGCTTCAGCCCCAATATCAGTGTTTCTTAAGTATCATAGAACACAGCAAACTGCAGGACATAGAGTGACAAAGTGGACGAATATAGTACAGAAACTGAAAAGGAGAAAAAGGAATCAAATTGAACCCATGAAGCACCTACATGGATGGCCTCATTTTCATTCGGGTATAAATTTGTTTTTTAATGTGCCCAAACCAATAATTTCAAATGTTAAGTCTTAGGGGGTTGAAAATAAAATTCGGATTTCTTTTCAGATGTCAAAGTACATACTTATCCATTACTTTTTATCTTCTAGAGTTAGGTTTTCCTGACCCGCATTTCCCCTTTAAGTCCTTTTCTGTCTTAAATTCCCTCTCTTAAAAAAAAAACCAAAAATAGCCTTAGTCTAACTTCTCCCTTATATCCACTTGGCAAAAGCCTATCAGTTCTGAAAACTGCATCATACCTTTTGACATTTTGGTCAACAGAAATTCTATAATACCAGGACCCTTTATATACACACAAAATTATAGTTCACAAGTCTAGACAACACTACCTCAGGAGTGGTAGGCAAAGTCCTAGTGTAGTACCATCTGGGAAAAGACTCCTGTGTTTAGAAGTTCCTGGGAGACAGGGAAAACTAACAGTGAATGTAACCTTTACTGTCAGATACAGGGCTGGGCTATCCTCTCCATCACATATTTAAGCTAAACACCACAGAGCAGATATTATTATTATTTTTATAGCTGAGGACAAAAAGTCATATCATATAGCTAATGTGTATAAGAACCAATACTGGAGTTGAGATTTATGAAGATTCTCAGGCTATCAGTGTCCCTATCCTTCTATGAAAGACACAGAAGTGTTATTTAGCACTATAATACATTATTAGAAAGAAATCTGCCAAAGTTTGATCAACGACTTTAACCATATTACTTTCTCACTATTTTAGTTTTCTTCACATTGGCAAACGATTTCACCAGGATTGCCCTCTCTGGCATACTCAAGCCTGCAGAAGAACAGAAACAAAGAGTGTACTACTCAAGGTTTAAAGATGAGAAGAGAACCCCTGATGTCCTTTTCTTTGCTCTCAATCAACAGTAACATGCTGTGCCCAACTTGATTGCTGTGGGGTTTTTATGGGGGGAGTGTGGGTGCCAGTGCTAGGGATCCAACCTAGGGCCTTAAGCATGCTAAGCGAGGGCTCTACCACTCAGCTGCATCCTCACCCCTGCGCAACTGTTTTTGAAGCCACTGATTCCTTTGAGATGTTGCTTTTCCAGATAAATGATAAAATACATCACTCATAAAATTCTCCTCAATTTCAGGAGTCATGGTCCCCTGGAAGAGAATCTCTGTGATTGGCCCCGCAAAAAGTGCCATAGTAAAAGGCCATAGTTACAAAATTTTAGTAACTCTCAGCCAGAGTGTGGTCAGGATTGCTACTCAAGGTTTGTAACAGTGGACAGCATGTGTCAGACAAAGAACACAAATTGCTTACTCCAACAAGCATGTTCCAGAAATTACCACGAAGAAAGGGGCTGGGGCTAGAAACAATCATGGAAACAATTATGCTATCATTTTGGGGGGAGTATATTGAACAAACTGTATTGCTGAATCGTGTGCATTTAGGAATATGTGACAACTAATCCCAACATTATGTAAAACTATAATGCACTAATAAAAAATAAATTAAAAAAAAAAAGAACTACATTTCCCAATTTCTCCTGCAGTTACATGTGGATATATGACTGAGATGGGCTAACAAAACCATAGGCAGAATGTGTGTGTCATCTAGGAAATACTCATAAAAGGTGACTCCATGAGGAAGTCCTTTCATGTTAAGCTTCAGTCTCTTCCTACTCGCTCTTGAGAACAAAGTGGTGTTGGAGAGTGAAAGAGCACCAAAGGCTAGGAAGCCCAGGTTAATGGTGCCAGAAAACCTGGCTGGGTTCCTGATGATACCATGTGGAGACTCTATCAGCTCCATTCACCTACCCTTGGATATCTTTAATTTGACAGAGAAAATAAAGAACTTTGAGAGAAAAATAAAACATTCTTGTTTAAGCCATCATTCCTATGGGCTTCTCTGTTACATAGAGCTAAACTTAATCCTATTAGGACATTCAACAACATTAAATTCTATTTAGCTTGCCTTAATCTATATACTGGTATTTTATTTTATTTTTTTAAGAGAGAAACAACTTTATTTATTCAACACTTAGCTTTGTACGTGGTGCTGGGGTTAGAACCCAGGTCCTCGTGCCTGGCAGGCAAACGCTGAAACCGCTGAGCCACCGCTCCAGACCTATATACTGGTATTTTATTTTTGCTTGACAGCTATATAATTTGTTATATGTTGAGGTTTTTTTTTTCTTCTTCTTTTTTTTTTTTAAAGAAAGTGAGTGAGTGAGTGAGAGAGGGAAAGAGTAAGAATGAGAAAAAGAGAATCAACTTTAGTTTTTTTTGTTTTGTTTTTTCATCTGGCCTTATTTCTCTGGCAATTAGTTGTGTACGTGGTGCTGGGGTTTTGAACGTAGGTCCTCACACATGCCAGGCAAGTGCTGTAACCACTGAGCAACTGCTCCAGTCCCTACTTTGAGTATTTAATGTAGGAATCTGTGGACTCAGCTTTTGGCAATTATGCTCTGAATGCAGGTGTTGCTCTTTAAATTTAACTTTATTTATACCCTATTAATTAAATTACCATACACAGACAATGTTTGCTAGTTTTTAAACTGTAACATTTTTAAACAGAGATTTGGAAAATATACCTCCTCATTCTTTCCCAGCCCTAGCTATCTAACAAACACAATACCAGCTTTATTTTATTTTGAATATTTGTGGGATAAGAGAAACATTAGGGTTGTAAAGGTTTAATTACTGTTTCCTTTCTTAGACCTACCCCAAGAAGAAAGAGACGATGAAATTTCTTTAAAGGTACATGAAGGGGGCTGGAGCGGTGGCTCGGCAGTTACGGCGCTTGCCTGGCATGCACAAGTACTCAGGTTCAAACCCCAGCACGCACATGCATAACTAAGTGTCAGAGCAACGAAAGCCATGTGAAAAACTCAATAAAAATTGATTCTCTCTCTCTGTCCTTCTCTCTTAAAAAAAAAAAAGGTAAAAAAAAAAGCACATGAAGAATAAACAAAGGTAAAAATTTTCATAAGTATCAATGCGCTGATTAAATATATCAATATGGTCTTTGAAATACTGCTATATCAATTACTGATCATGTTCTAATCAGCCCTTAATATGCCACTAACTTAAAAAAAATTAATGTGGCTCTTTCTTAATACGCCTGACTGAACTGATTTCCACTTACCTCCTCAAAGGACAATTAAATTTACTATCAGTATGATATAAAATATTTGTATTTAATATGCCTTCTGTATTTGAATATATTCTTGGTAATATAATAATGAAAAATAATGGCTTTTTAAAGAACTAGGAAACATGCTGGTAGGTAGGATAGTGGGAATAAAAGAATTCTAGCCTCATGAACAGAACTTTGCAAAATACAGATAATTGAAATAAACATAGAATTAAAGAGGCCCACTTATTCAAAACGGTAAAGAGAGAGCAGCAGTTAACTGAGAGTGATTTTAGAGAAAGAGCATTTAGAAGCAATGTCCTGAGGACAAAAAGGATGAGCACTACCACCATGGGTGTCAGGGGTGAGCAGCATCTGCTGGGGAAAACAGAGGGAAATGGAACCAAGAAGAGGGAAACAGAACTTGTGGACAAAGACATATTGCTACCACTACTGTCTTCCCATCTCCATGAAAGCAGAATTTTACTTTGTTTACCAAAACCTTTCTGAAAGAATGAATGTATACATTCATACCTATGTCGGAGAATGGAAAAGAGGATTATGGCTTGTTTTCATATTATGAATGAGTACAGAGGTTTTGTACAACATATATACAGGAAATAAATTTCAGAAACTTTATAGTGCTAGTAAATGAAAAATGATTTTATGTTATATATTACTATTTAAAAACTAGTGGTCACTCTGGCAGATTATATGTCCACCTAACGTTCTTCTAGAAACTATGAGATCCAAAAGTATTACATCCTTAACAAGTTTGTTTTAAAATATATAATTCAGTGAGCCAATCTTCAAATTCCACAAAGATTTATTCCTCAGTATCCAGAATTCAAACAAGGTAACACACTGGATTAATATATAGCTGAAAGGCATATTTAACTTCCTTTAAAATATTTTCTAGTCAAACGTTGAATGAATATATTATATATATATATGTTTTTCTAGTCAAAATAAATTGTAAAAAACAATGAATATTAAGCAGAAACTAGCATTTTAAAAGGATTAAGTTTCTACATCTCCCCATGATCCCTACAAGAAAATTTAATTCTTTTATTTTTCCATCTACTGAAATTTTAAGAAACAAAAAACAAATACAAAAACAGTAACAAGAGCCATCAAGTACAGGTGTCCCAAAAGCAGAAGACAGCCAGGGTGATGCTTCTTAAAACCATTTTTTCCATATCAACTTCTGCTGTTTAAACTTTTACATTTTTTATTTGTTTGATTTTGGCTAGAAAATGCCCTAAGGTAGAAGAGCACAGGAGTAATAGGCACTGGAATTACCTCTCTTGGCTTGTCAATGTCAGTACCTACAGAAGCCACTTTAAGAGCATGATTTACATAAATACAAAGGGCTTTTCAACTCCACTGCACAGGTCAAAAAAAAGTCTAGGTTAAATGTAATCCACCTCTGGGGTCCTTTCATTCATCTCACAGTTGATGGAAGCTCAAAATCTGAGATTATTTAAAAATTTTTTAAAAATCAATTTTATTTAGTTTTTCATGTGGCTTTCATTGGTCTGACGCTTCATTGTGCACGTGGTGCTGGGGTTTGAACCCGCGTCCTCTTGCATGGCAGGCAAGCACTGTAACTGCCGAGCCACCGCTCCAGCACCAGATAGTTTTAAATTTGCTCCATGTCCTAACATAGGTGGTATTCCCAAAATGGTTTTCAATGATCCTTCTTCACCTTTTTGGTTTAGAGAGCAATCAAGAAAGGTGTAAAAATCTCCTCTATTGTGTTAGAATCCAGGGAGGAAAAAAAAAAGCTGAGTAACAATTTAGTTCCTTGAAGGACAAGGTTGAGTAGAAAATGACCAATCTTTTCAAAGTGGGCAAGTGGTTGGATAAAGACAACTGGCTGTGTTGACAGCAGGAAGTAATCCACAAGAAGATGGATGGGGGGGGGGGTGATGGATCTCTGTGCTGTGAAGCTAGACATGGGACAAGTGGGACTTGCCACCTTCTGTGATTTTGTACTTTAAAAGTTAAATCTTCCTAAAAGTGAATTTATTAGAAATAATGCTTCATCCATTAGATATAATTTTTTCTGATATGCCTATAAATTTTCAGTTATTACTAATTATCAGTTATTAATTATGATAATAGATGATACACAAGCTTCATTCCCATCTATTATTTATCTGGTACCATTATTCAATTTAGATATTGCATAGGATGTGCCAACAATCATTTTTATAACCAAATAATTCCATGCCTGTGCTTGGGTGACCCTTTCGATGGTGAGCTTCAGAAGGTCACAACAGTAACTTCCAGTTCAACTACACCAAGGTTTCTGAACCTGGCATTGTCCTGAATGAATTCCAGCTCCACACTGGTGGGAAGGTATACCAAGATGGCTTCAGAGTAGACTAACTTTACACAGCACATTTAAAAAAAGACACATTTATTCAGCATCACAATCAGACTATTACATTTACCAGTAACAGTATGGGGGTGTAAAAAAAAAAAAAAAGAATGAGTCTACAATAAAACCCTTTGTTGGAATGCTTTACACTTTCCACAGAACAGAAACTAAAATAACCTGTTATATAATTAGTCACAGATACAGTCCTTGTTTTTTTTGCCCACACACATGAGTATTGTCTAAACTTGCTTCTTTGTAGCAGCAAGGCCCTGCCACCGCTGTTCTTGGCTGAGTTCATAAATCTGTTGTAACCTGTAGCTTCCCTGTCACTTCTCTGGCTCGCCTCTCCTGCTAAACTTTGTTTCCTAGCCGTATTAAAACCCTCTGCCATGCCATAGCTGCTGCTGCTGGAACCGCCATAGCCACCTTGGTTTCATGGTTTGGAAAAGTATTGGCCTCTACCACCATAGGGTCCAGAGCTTCTGCCTCCAAGTTTCCACCCTTCATGGGTCCAAAATTTGACGACTGATTTAATGTCTTTAATGTCTCATATCAAATGATTAAGATTAGAAGGGTAACAAGTAATACCTGCTGCTTGATGTGCTGTAGTAGGAAACTGTCTTTCTGATCCACTGAGCATCCTGCCTACTATCCACCTAAGAGCTGTGGCAAGCCAGCAAGCCTGCTTCCTGAGTCACTTCCTTTAGAGTCTTATTTCTCCTTGTAATCCTTTACAAAGTTAGGGTCTTCTCTGATACTCCTTTAAAAATAGCACATTCCATTTTATATCTAATAATCAAATTTGGAAATTAGGCTGGAGAGTTTTAGTGAAGTCTGCAGTCTCACTTTAATACAGGGTTTTATAAATACAGTCAGCCCTCTGTATCTACAAGTTCCATATCCACAGACTCAACCAACACAGATGGAAAGTACGTATTTTTTAATTCTGTACTAAAAATGTAGAGACTGTTTTCTTGTCATAATTCCCTAAACAATAGATCATTTAGATGGCATTTATATTGTATTAAGTATTATAAATAATGTGGATTTAAAGTATATATGAGGATATGCATAAGTTATATGCAAGTACTATAACTTTTTTCTGGTACCAGGGATTGAACCCTGGAGCACTTAACCACTAAGCCACATCCCCTGCCTATTTCCATCTTTTGAGACAGGGCCTCACCAAGTTGCTTAGGGCCTTGCTAAATTGCTGAGGCTGGCTTTGAACTTGTGATCCTCCTGAAGTTGTGATCAGCTCTCGGAGTCACTGGGATTGCAGGTATGCACCACCATAACATGCAAGTACTATACCATTTTATATAAGGAACTGGACATCCACGGATTTGGGTATCTGCAAGACGCCTGGAACCAATCCCTCTAGGATACTGAGGAACAAGGGACAACTATATGCTCATCTTCCTCATTAGATTACACACAACCTAGTGTAAGGAAAAAGGTTACTTGCTACTTAAAATATTTTATGCACCATGAATCTAAACAATTTCATTTTGGTCACAGGGGTATATATAGCTCAGTGGTAGTAGAACTCATGACTAGCATGACAAGGCCCTGAGTTCACACCCAGCACTGCAGGAAAACAATTTTACTTAATACTAAATTTGGTAAGTATGTGGCCCTCTACAGAACAATTAGATATAATTAGAAATTAACATATTAATATAGAATGAGCAAACTGAAGTTAAATTTGAAATAGTTCAGTCTTTTTTAATATTCTTCCACTCTAAAAGCAATCAAATACTTCATGACACTATGTCTACTAGAAGCCTCAGATTATAATTTTTAATAGCAACATTTAGTACAAAGGTTATATTGTGTATATATCGAAAGACTATACATTTTTCTTAGGATACTACGAAGAAGAGCAAATTAATTATCTTAGGTAAGATTATTAACCATAGTGATTGTTTCAAAAAACGTTAATATTACTTATAAAATGAAGCAAGTGGGAAGGCTAACTCGTCACTCAACTCTAGCATCCTCATCTCTGAGAAGCCTTGCCAAACCTATCTCATCCTAAAAGTTGCCTTCTGAAATTGTTTAGTATACTTTACAGAATCAGCATTACTAAATTCTTTTTTAAATCTCCTCTGGGATACCAAGTATTCCTCAAATGCAAGGACTTATTTCTGATGCCTAGGAAGAGTGAAGACCACATGGCCAGGTGTGGTACTGTACGCCTGTAATACCAGCAACTTGGGAGGCTAAAGCAGGAGGATTACAAGCTCAAGACCAGCCTCAGCAACTTAGTGAGGCCCTAAGCAACTTAGTGCGACCCTCAAAAAGGGAGGTGGTCTATTATCAGGTGTTAAATCCAGATATCATGTAATGTTATACAATCTAATACTTTTTTTAGAGATGTTGTGAGAAGGGGAAGGGAGGGATGAGGGTGGGTAACTGGGGGGGGCACTCTTGGGGGTAAATCTAATCTTCAGAATCTATATACATTATATATTACTTTGTTAAAAATTTGTATGATTGCTCAACAAATAAATTTCTCAATAAAAAAAAATTTTAAAAAGGGATGGGGATATGGCTCAGTGGTAAAGAAGCCCTGGGTTAAATCCCCAGTACCAAAAGCAGTCAATATTTTCTTCAGGCTCTTTCAAATAAGTAGACACACCTCTCTCTTACACACTGTTGCCTTTGAATCCCAATTCCTCTTGACTCATAATTTTTAGGAAACTTTTTCTACACAACTTCTCTGCTAAGGTCCAAGTTGATCCCTCTGCCCCAGTGAGACTATTATAATTAATGTACTTAACTAAACATTATTATAGTTTTTTCTGGTCTCTTATTTCAACATAAACTTATGAAAAGCAAGGATTAACAAGAACTTAGGACACAATAATATATATCCCTATGAACTTATAAATACTAGTTGAGTGCTAAAAATAAACAAAAATGAACGTTGCTCAAGAAAAAGAACAGGGTTAGTTACTGGACACCAAATTAGGCTACTGAAAGAAAGTATTCAAATGTATCACACTTAAAATAACAGACATTGCATCTCAGCTCTGATAGCTTTCCAAACTAACCTTAGTCTTGTTGAACATTCTCCTTCTTCTGTGGCTACCCATCCAACATCAGCAAAAGACACCACTGCATCCTCTCCCAGGTGGTT
Organism: Aplodontia rufa; assembly: GCA_004027875.1. Lineage (NCBI taxonomy): Eukaryota > Metazoa > Chordata > Mammalia > Rodentia > Aplodontiidae > Aplodontia > Aplodontia rufa. Next base: position 35,097 of record PVKS010005907.1, read on the forward strand.
GGAACTCCATTCTGTTGCATGGCTTGTAAGCTGTAAATTACAAATAGGGAAAGTACTTCACTAGGCACCAAAATGTTATTAAATTTTATTACTCACCCTCCTCCCCAAAATCATCACCTCTAGTGTTACAACAAACACATGGGTGATTTCTAACATTTCTACTGTAGGTCTTCATGAAAGGAATCACTAGTTATATTATTATATGACAAACTCTAAACTATTTAATTTTATCCCATTTTTATTTTACAAATGTTTAAAATTTGATTCTTCCTAATATGTTAAATACTTTTTTTTTTATTTTAAGCATTAGAAACCACTTTTTTCCTCAAGAGATTGAATGAAGGGGGAACACAAAGTTAAGAACAATGATCAATTTGTGTTAAATACAGGAATGTTTTTAAACGACTATAATACAGCAGTGTGGTGTTAAATGTTGAAAAAAATATTTTTAAAAACACAGTTACTGAAAGCTCAGTCCTTGTCCCCAATGCCAATCCAATAATGAGGACAAAAATTTGAGGAAAAGGAAAAAGAAGTTTTATTGGTTTGCTAGCAAAGACAAAACGGGACCTCTTAGTGAGAGACTGTGACTCTATTAGGGGAAACTGAGGGCTTTTGAAAGGTGATTCAAAGGCTATATATTCCAGTTGTGCCCTGTCAAGGGAAAAATTCACTTGTAGCCTTCAGAGAGAGCTGTTTTTCAAGATCTTCTGATGCCATTCCCAAAGTCTGAATTACTTCATTCCTGTGGTGTGCGTGCTTACTACAGACAACTTGGTCTAGGATAGGAAGAAAGATAATCTTGCTTCCCTCAAAGTTAGGGAGGGACATTGCAAGAAGAGAAAGAAAGGGAAAATGTCAGTTTTAAAATCAGCCACAGTGGCAGAGTGACAAGGGTTATTATGCTCAAATTATGATGCGTACCCTTGTTACAACTCTTTAAATCTCTTGATCTTTAACTTGGGATTAAAGAGCAAAAAATATAAAAAGAAGAACAGAATTCTCTAGCTAAAATATGTAAATAAGGAAAAGAATATTTGAAATAAACACATCCAAAAGCAAGCATCTCCTGAAATTTATCTTGAAAAAAGAAATGGAAAGATAATTTACTTCACTGAATTTAAATTTAGGTAGTATTATACATATAATACCTCAATCAGAAGGTCCACAAATAACAATTTTAAAATAAAATTATCAAATAAATGTTATACTTTCTAAAAGTTTGAAGCTTAGACAGTAAAGATAAATACATTTTTGGGTTTTGGGGGGGATTTTTTGTTTGGTTTTGTTTTTAGTGGTGCTGGGAACTGAATCCAGGGCCTCCAGCATGCTGGGCCAATAACCTACATCCCCAGCCCTTTATTTAACGTATTTCTTTAACTTTGATATAGGGTCTCACTAAGTTGCATAAGCTGGCCTCCAACAAACTGGGGGACCTCTTGCCTCAGCCTCCTAAGTAGTTGAGATTTACAGGCAGGCATGTGTCATCATGCAAGGTAAACAATACACTTTTTAATTAAAGAAAAAAATGTAAAAGGGCAAACAGATTTACTAATTAATATTTATCAGAAAGGTTGTACTGAGACCCATGCTTTATTCAAACCTTTTTTTAAAACCCAGAATCCTATACTAAATAAGCATAGGATCTATGGCTAAGGTAGACTCTCGGCCCTTCTTAATGTTACATTGCCAAATTAGATTTTTGAAAGTTACAGTAAGTAATGCCTTTTCTTCAAATGCAAAGTATACCATGCAGACATGCTATTCACATAATTAAAAGTTTGAAATATATTTAAAGTAATACTGTATATAAAATTTGGGGGGTTTCATGGTGGAGGAGAATTAGGAGTAGAACACAGGGGCATTTTACCACTGAGCTACATCCCTATGCCCTTTGTGTTTTTTTTATTTTGAGACAGGGTCACATTAAGTTGCTGAGGCTGGCCTCAAACTTGTGATCCTCCAGCCTCAGCCTCACAAGTTGCTGGGATTACAAGCAAGTGCTACCACACCCAGCTGTGAATAAAATTTTAATTGGACACATCAGCTATTGGTATGTGTACTTATTCTGATCTCATTATTACCTATCAACTTTATATTGTTAAAAATTGGCATTTTAAGAGTAATCCAAGAACACTAAGCATCTAAAATGCCTGAAATTATAGTCTTTGGGGAAAACAAGTAGAAAAGTGAGGGAACAACTTGCATTAGGAGTAGAAATTAAGAATCTAACCCCTGGCCACAAAAAAAAAAAACCCCACTTAAAAATGGAATAGATATGAAAAGATCTTAAAAATACTAATGTTTTACACGTAATGAAAGTTATTTGTGGTCAAAAGAAGAAAAAACTATTAATTTTAGTAAGTACATTTGTAAAGTTTATGAGCATACCAAAAGGAAGTGTGGGGAGCTGGGTTGTCCCCCGGGAGCCGATCAGGAGGAGGGTGAGTGGCGACGGCTGGAACCCTGGTCCCCCCTCGTCCGGGGACCCCTTCCCTCCCAGCAGGGGAAACGAAGCAACCACAGGAAGCTGCTGGCAGCTCAGAATCCGTTTATTCTTAAGGAACACAGGTTTTTATAGAGGAGGAGGGGAGACAGCCAAGAAAACAATAATCCTTCTAAGGGAGTTGCCAGGTGTTATGTAGATTTCAGTACAGACAAAAAAAAAACTAGGGTACAGACAAAAACTAGGGAGTAACCTGTCATTAAGACATTTTAACCCACCCTAATCTTTAACAAAGCATGACCTAGTAGCCCTTCCAAAAGGAGATTATGCAAATAGTCATAAGAGCACTCTAGCGCTGATGATATAATGGAAGTAAAGGTCAGACCCCAATAATTGTCACAAGGTCACTCTAGGACAGCTGATGAAATAGAATGAAGGTCAGACCCCAACAGGAAGCTTTTTATACTTTCCCCCAAGTATTCTAGAAGTTTATTCAAACAAGTCAGTAACTAAGCAGATATTCAGCAGAAGAGTTTCTCATACAACTTAACCTAACTGGGCATCACATCAGATCTCAAACTGCTCCTACCCACTAAAGAAAACAGAAGGGTATATTAATAATCCCATAATACTGTGAGAGATTCTGAATGGGTTATATGCAGATTCTTCAAAAGGAAGGTCCCCATACCCTATAGAAGCTCCTAGAAAAGATGGTAATTAATCAGCTTGTGTTTTTCCCCCCAAGGGAGAGGGACAGTGAGAAAGAGAGAGAATCCATTCCATTTAGTTTTTCATGTGGCTTTTGTTGCTCCAACACTTCATAGTGTGTATGGTGCTGGGGTTCAAACCCGCATCCCTGTGCATGTCAGGGAAGTGCCGTAACTGCTGAGCCACTGCTCCAACCCCTACTGTCTGTTTTGTTACAAGTAAGGGAAGTCACTATATTAAAACCTGGGGCTTAGGGATGTGGGCTTATTGGTAGAGAACTTGTGAAAGGACCTGAGTATGAGCTCCAGCACTAGAAAGAAGAAAAAAAAAGTTAAAATCTGAATAGTGCCTTCCTAAGGTGCTAGTCATGAAGATCAGACTGATCAGAATCCTGTTTTGTTTAGAAAATAAAATTTGGTCAGTACAGTGACCAGACCGTGGGGAACATATAAAATATTTTGACTGGGAGACTTTGAAAGTATAAAAATTGTTTTATTCCAAAATATTTTCAAACAGACACTAAGTAGTACTTTAAGAATACATACTCAAAGAGGGACACAGTAATGTATGCCTGTAATCCGAGTAACTTGAGACACTGAATACAAGTTCAAAGCCAGCCTCAACAACTTAGCAAGGGCCTCAGCAACTTAGCAAGACCCTTATTTATCTCAAACTAAAAAAAGGGCTGGAGAGATGTGACTCAGTGGTTAAGCACCCCTGGGCTTGATCCCTAGTACCAAAACAAAACAAAACAAAAAAATCAAGGATATACAAATTAAACAGTTTTCAGGATCTCTTAAATGATAAAGATCAAATCTCAAATTTACATCTATACTTCATAATTAACCAATAACTATTCTTTTTTGCATAAACTTGAAAAAATAACAAACTATTCCAAGGTTTTAGTTTGCAGTGTTACTTAAACATTATAGTTAGAAACTATGTATATAACATGCGCACAATGAAATGAAAATGGTTAGAGTCGAGATCTGTCTGTACTATTAATACTTGACATTCTCCTCCACACCAAAGTAGTTTTGTCATTGAAGTCAGATTCATTTGAAAGACAAAACTGACCCCCCAAAAAAAAATTTTTTAAAGGCCATTTTGGTGGTTGCTGAGGGGAACATTCACTGAGTAACATAAGCATGAAATGGGAAGGGCACTTCCAGGATAATCCACTTAGTAAAGTACAAAATACAGTCAGCCCTGGCAAGGAGGAAGGAGGTCAAAAATTTCTTGGAAGTATCACCACTGACATGCATGGATGACTGCTGAGAAGTCGGAAAAACAAAAGGACTTACTCATGGTTCCCAGCAAGGTCCTGTCCTATTATAGCTACTGTTAGTAGAAAAGAAAGAAAAAGTGAAGACACAAAAAATTCAGAGTAGTATTATATTTTTACCGGTTTTAATAATTTTACCATAACATTTGAAAAAATTCATTACTCAAAATTCTATTATATTTTGGGACTCTTATGATAGTAACTTGAATTAATATAAGATATTCTGATAATCTAAACTAATAAAACAGATGCATTTAATAAAATGTTTAGAACTAAAGTACAACCACCCCTCAGTATCCATGGGTGATTGGTTTCCTGGAACCTCCCCTCCACCCATAATAAAACCTACAATGGTTAAGTCCCTTCTATTAAATGAGATATAATATTTAACTATAACCTAAAACATACACTTTAAATCATCTCTGGATTACTTATAGTACATAATACAATGTAAATGCTATATAAATAGTTTATACGCATTATGTAGAAAATAATTACAAGAAAAAATATCTGCACATGTTCAGTACAGATGAAAGTTTTAAAAATATTTTTCATTGTCCTATGTTGATGCAGAACCCACTATCACCTACAGCTCATTATACAAATGTACAAAAGTTGAAATTCCTAGAATAAAGATATCAGAAGAGATAACTTCATTATCATGTGTCTTCTTCATAAAAACACTAGTACTAGAAACTAGGACTCTGCCAAGATGGTCTAATAGTACATTATCTCAGACTAACAGTAAATAAATAGGTTATATGCAGATCCTTCAGTAGGAAGGTCCCACACCCTGTAGAAGCTCCTAGAAAAGATGGTATTTAATATTTAATGGGCTTCTTTTTTTTTCAGGGCTGAGGACCGAACTTAGGGCCTTGCGCATGCTAGGCAAGCGCTCTGCCACTGAGCTAAATCCCCAACCTCTTAATGGGCTATTCTGCTACAGGTAAGAGAAGCCATATTATTAAATCCTGCAACTTAGGGGTGTAGCTCAGTGGTCGAGCACTTGTTGGGCATGTGAGAGAACATGGATATGAATGACCACCAGCACCACAAAAAGGAAAATAAAATAAAATAAAATAAAACCTGAACGATACCTTTCTAAAGTTACCATTTAACTTCCAGATTTAGTCAGTGCTGGGACTTTACCAGCAATCTGGAATCTCATTCATAAGAACATTCTCTTCCACCATCAATTTCAACAATTACTTCTTGAAATATAAGAAAACAGGCTGGGCAGGCTTCATCAAAGAGAAAAAAAGATAGCCCAGGTTGAATTACTCAGATGTCTTTCAGAGTTGGGCTTCAAACTACAATACCATATTGACAAATTTCCACTCAGTTGTTCTAAAGTACTTTATCTGTTAGTACCCAGGATCACTTTTTGTGCGTGCTTTAACTATAGTATTTTATTTTTTATTTATATTTTTTAGAAAGAGGGGACAGTGAGAAAGTGAGAGAGAAAGAGAGAAGCAATTTTTATTTAGTTTTTCATGTGACTTTCATTCCTTGGACACTTCGTTGCGTACGTGGTTTGAACTCGAGCACGCCAGGCAAGTGCCGTAAATGCAGAGCCACTGCTCCAGCCCCTAACTATAGTATTTTAAACCCTAATAAACTACATTTACATTTCATGTTTTTCTTTAATCCATACAACTTAAAATTCATAAAACATGCCCAAAAGGCTTTAGACTTTAGGGACTGATTTTCTCTACTACCCACAGGTCACATGTTACAGCTTTAAACACAACTTTCTTTAGAGGCTAGGAGTGTAGCTCAGTGGTAGAAACACTTGACCAGCTATCAACAAAATCCTTGGGTTCAATCCCTAGCACTGTGAAAACAAAGAGCAACCTTTCTTTTGCAAAATACTAAAGCATAACATGCCTGAGGTCTTCAATCTTACTTGTTTAAGTAGCTCCTGAAGAGCTTTTAAAAATCATGTACAAAATTCAGATTTAGCAAGCCTTGAATAGGACCTGTGTTTCTTTAAGAGCTTCCTAGAATTTCTGCAAGGAGGTAGGTAGGGTATATAGAACCACACTGGAAAACAAGGCCCAAGCAGAGGTATTTTTTAAAGCTTCTGATAATTTAAACATGCATCCAGTCCACTGAAAATCAAATCCCCTACACCCCAATCATCCCAATCCTCCAGAGTTTCTTGCTTTTCCAAGTGTCTCTATAGAATGAATTTTCTTTTGGCGTCATGAATCTAGAATACGGAGATAAGGAAGGGCCTGTTCTAGTTTGTCTTTATCTGAGTTTCTACCTCTGAGGGACCTGTAGAAAAGGCTTACTGTAGAAGTAGACAGTTGTAACCCAAAGTTGAATGCACATATGTGAAAGGTACAGAAGGGATAAGGAAAAATTATTTTTTCTTAACTAAAGTAAATGTGAAGATTATAGAGATCTTATTTTGAGTGTAAGGTAGCAAGTCATGCCTAGTACTCACTGAACAAAGTATAGAAGTCAATCAAACCTATGAGATTTTAGGCAGAACTTCCAACAACATAGTAAAGAAACATTTATTGAATGCTATATATATTAAAGAGATAGAGAGAGAGAGAGAGAGAGAGCCAATTTTATTTAGCTTTTCATGTGGCTTTCATTGCTCTGACACTTCTTTGTGTATGTGGTGCTGGAATTTGAATCTGCGTCCCCCATACATGCCAGGCAGGCTCCATACCGCCAAGCCACCATTCCAGTTTCATTTTATGTACTTTTTACATTTATTATATCATTTTATTTCCAGCACAACAGTTACTGCACCCATTAATTGGATGAACATAAAACTAAATCTGCTGGTCTGTGTTCTGATTTGTCATCCTATAAATATGCAGAATCTAATCTGTAAACCCAGTGAGTTAAATAGAGAACCAAATAAGATAATTTGCTCTGTAACTGTAAGGTAGCAATAACAATAATGGAAACAAAATCACCAGGAGCAGCATTTTTATTGAGCACTCTCTATATACCAGTTACTAAATTCACGACTTTCGTGTATTATCTCATCTAATGCCCACAAAATAAAATTAACATGCCTGTCTTATCTAATATTTATATAAGTGCCTTACTTGACCAAAGATATATGGGTCAACTGACACAGTAAATGTTGTGGTCCGGAAGGAATATATTGAAGCTTAAGATTTCAGAAGTTAAACTATTTTGAGAATAAGAGTTGAGCTGTTTGCTGGTATGTGGATACTAGGAAAGGAATGAGAGTGAAAGTCAACAGAAGTAAGAAAAATAATAAGTTTCAGAAGGATCTTCCTACAGACATTAAAATCACTCAGGACAATGTGCATACTGGTTTTGAAAACCTAATTCCTATCTCTGAACTGACCCCATGAATGTCCTATTTTCAGTTTAATTCAATTCAATTTTATCTACTGAATATGACCTTATTATTAAGGCTGTTTATTCTTCTGGGACCCCTACTGGTACCTCATTTCCATACTTTCTGTTACTATTTATCCATGTTGGATTCCTAAATAACCCAGCTATATTCCTTATCACTTAACCCCGAAATGAGTCAGAAAAATAACAAAAATGCATTTTCAATTTTATTACTCTAAACTGAATTTTCTGTATTCTTAAGGTTTTTACAATTTTTAAAATTTTTGATAGTTAAAAAAAGAGATACAAAATAATAATACCAGACTTAAAATACCTAAGTAGCAGGGAAAAAAAAACTGCTAAAGAAATGATTTCTGTCTTCCACTATCTTTTCTTTTCATTTTTATTTAAATTTTTTTAAAAGAGGGGGACAGTGAGAGAGACAGAATCAATTTTATTTAGTCTTTCAGGTCACCCTCCTTGCTCTGACACTGTTGTGTATGTGGTGCTGGAGTTTGAACTCATGTCCTTGCGCATGCCAGGCAAGTGCAGTAACTGCAGTAACCACTGAGCCACTGTTTCAGCCCCTTCCACTATCTTTTCAAATAAGTTACCAATGATGCTTTTCTTACTCAGTCTTCCCATGTCAATCAATCTCTTTTCAAATGCAATTCCTGAACTAAATCTTAACATTCTTTTTCTGACCACACTCTTATAGGACTGATAATAACACTGAGTAAGGGAATTCTACCAGTACATTTATCTTGCTACAGCTCTCTGGCTCACTGACTGACAAAGCAGATTTGGGCTGCAGCAGAAAATATCTCGTATTTCAATGTCCTTTTTACATGTCTCCAGTTACACGAACACAAATGTTGAAGCAAGTTCTGCAACTAGGAGGTTACATAAATAATTCTTTTTTTTCTAGTGCTGAGGTTGGAATCCAAGATCTCAAAGTGTGTTAGGCAAGCACTTTACCACTAAGCTACCTCCCTGGCCCCAGAAAGAAAATTTTAATGGAGCTGAACAATCAGAAAAGCTAATAAACTTTCGCTAGTACAACAGTTATTTGAAGAAGTTGGCAAATAAAGCAAACAGCAATTCATGTCTAAAGGTACTGAATTCTGAGAAACTACTATAGAGAGACTTAATACCACAGATTTCTTCATTTTGATGATTAAAGAGAAAGGCTAGAGAGTTTGATAAAAATTACTTTTAGGGCAGTTCCAATCTGTCAGTTGAGGGACTGACAAACAAAGGTTTAGCCAATCAATTTGCAAGCAGGATTATGAATATGGCAATGAATAACCTTGTTAGTTAACATGAACAAAAACTAAATGTTATCCTTACTTAGAAAAAAATTTACACCTCAATGTACTAGACTAGGAGGAGTGACTTATGAATATGATATCAAGGGGGCATTTAAATCTTCCAAAACTCCACATGCTTCTGGTACAGAGATATGTTGAACTTTATGTTATTAAATGTTGAGCTGAAATGCTTTGTCATATGACTGCCATACAGAATTACTGAAAAAGAAGAACAAAGCTATGCTATGTAAGTCCAACACTATAACAACAATAAAGTAAAAAAGCACATAGCTGGATACAGAGGTGAATACCTGTAATCCCAGCAACTTGGGAAGCTGAGGCAGGAGGATAGCAAATTCAAAGACAGCACGACCCTGTCTCAAAATAAAAAATAAACACGGCTAGGGATGTGACTTAGTGGTTAAGCACCATGGGTTCAATCCCTGGTAGCAAAGGTGAGAAGAAAAAAAAAAGCATTATCTCCAAGCAGACAGAGTAGAATTGTTCCTGATTTGGCACTAGAAGAAAATACTAATACTTGAACATTCAACAGTACTCAAGAAGGGCTGGGGATATAGTTCAGAGGTAGAGCACTGGTCTAGTATGTTCAATCCTGGTCACCACAAACAAAAAAGAGCACTCCTAATTCAGGATTTGACTATTATCTCTCTAAGACAGCTACAGTAACTTCTTTGTTTTGATACCGCCACTGTCAAGGCAATGGATCCCATATTTAATGATGAGTTTGAAACCAGTGATGGAGAAAGCAACTAATATGGTAACCACAGAGACATCTGAAAACAAACTAGAGGAACAGGATGGCTGTCCAAAGAGGAAAGGGTTAACACTAAGGGAAATAAGTGCTATCTTAAACTCAAAGTAGGGCTGGATCTGTGGCTCCATGATTATGGTGCTGGCCTGGCATGCACAAGGACATGGGTTTGAACCCCAGCACCACATACACAATGAAGTACTGGAGCAACAAAAGCCACATGAAAAACTAAATAAAATTGATTTTCTCTCTCTTTCACTGTCCCTCTCTCTTAAAAAAAAGAAAGAAAGAAAGAAAGAAACTGAAGGCCTCTGTATAAGGTCATCCGGGAACTGGCAATTGCTTAGCTTATCCTAGGCTTCTAAATATTCACATATATATTTTTAAGGAGGATAAATATCTTAAAGATCTTGAATAATCACAGAAGAACTAAAATTAGACTATTTTGGTTGTTAATCCTCTTAAAGATAATGACATCAATAGGGAAAAGGTTCAAATACCATCTTACTTATTTGTATTTCTAATGTACATTTGAAATACATAAAACAAATTACCTGAAACTGAACTCTTGGACACTGAATCAGAGATAAGTTAGTACCAATTTTCCTTACAATACTTCGAGATGAACCATATGGCTTTCCAGACCACAGTACCTGTGAAGTAAGAAAAAATGAAAGTTTAATTACAAAACTTTTACAACTATTAATACAAAAAACTGGAATACTAACTGCATAATATGCTAAAACATTAATGATGGTATCAGAAAGCTCTAAATGTTATGGAAAATAAGCTCATATTTCTCAAATCAAAATAAGGAATATATATAGCTTGCTCTTATTAAAGTCAATAAAGTTAATGCAAGGCATCATAAAAATATAGACTACCAACTTTTAAATAAAATTATATTTGGATTAAAAACTTAATTTTCAGCAGATTTTCTTACTATTCTGCAAAGGAAACAGTATTTTACCTCTTCCGCTACATTTTTGGCTTTAGAATTTTAACATAAATTTTTAAAAATATGAGCTACTTTTGCAGTAATGAACTTTTCAATACAAATCCAAATTAGTACAAAGCTTGGACTGTCAATGGGTACCATGCATGTTATTTGCTACACAAAAGCACCTGACCAAAGGACAGCAGGGGCTGAAATCCAGTCACACTACTCCCTAAGAGCACATGTCCTTGTCTTTAGTTTGCATAAAGGTGCTAAAAGAGCAGGATGTCTCTGAAGAAATAATGTACATAGGTCATCATGCTATGCTTAAAGCAAAAACAAAAACAAACCCCTAAAGCAAACAGCAAACAAAAACACATATATAAGATGTTAAATCATTACAAATTGTACCTTGAAACTTCTCCCTCAGTATATGGTCTTTCCTTAAAGAGAAAAACTATCCATCTGTTTTGAGTGCTATACCTAAAGCCTGGACAGAAGAGGTAAAGAAAGGTAGCGCGCTATTAAAAAGCAATCTTAAAAGAATGACTATCATACTTATTTCTCCAAACCTTAACATTCAATTGTACCCTAAATATTAAATAAATAACAGCACATCAGCTAGGTACGGACCCTTTTAAGGTCATTCCATGGCTACTGTAGTTTAAAGAATGGAATTACTCTAACAAAATAGTATGACCATGCAACTGGTCATTGTAAATTGTGAAGGCTCCAACACCTAACCCAAACTGGACCTTCAGATCATTCTAATAGTATCATGCACAACTTATAATTAATGAGCACAGAAACAATCTGATTTCTTAAATTTTAGCAGCCAATTCCAATTTAAGTCAAAGTGAGGTGCTTGAGGGTACACATAATGCTCCTAGCTCCTAGCATTATGTGTATGATTTTTATCTAATATATTCAAGGTTTCACTGTCTCTTACTTAGGAGTGTTACAGAAAGTGCTACAATCTACAACGGCTATGATAAACAACAAAATTTGTAATTCTTCCTTTAGAAACAAAAAGGATGATAAATATTAGAAAACTGGTCAGTAGAAAGATAGGAAGATATCAACATTAAAAGATGACTATTAGGGGCTGGAGTGGAGGCTTAGCAATTGGAGCGCTTGCCTGGCATGCGTGAGGACCCAGGTTCAAACCCCAGCACCACATGCACAACTAAGCATCAGAGAAACAAAGCCCAGATGAGAAAATAAATAAAACTGATTCTTTCTCTCTCTCTTAAAAAAAAAAATTACACATATATGTACATATATGATTATTATATAAAGAAATTAAGATACAAAGTTACTATAAAAGTCTAGAGCAAAACATCATTCACAATAATCATATAGAAGACTGTTATATAAAATAGTTTTAATAATGTGAGGACTACTGGTGTACACCTGTAATCCCAGCAGCTCGGAAGGCTGAGGCAGGAGGAACACAAGTTCAAAGCCAATCTTAGCAATTTAGTGAGGCCCTAAGCAACTTAGTATGACCCTGTCTAAAATAAAAAATTAAAAGGAGTGGAAAGGAGTGGGGGATGTAGTTCAGTGGTTAAGCACCTCTCGGTTCAATCCCCAATATTAAAATTAAGGATGATGATATGTGGACTAAGAGATAGAAAAACACCTGACTAGAGGGAAACGGGAAGCCCTACAGTTCTACAGAATCAACATAAAAGCCACTATCCCCAAAAGAGAACATGATATGTGATTCTAAAACACACAGTATTTAAGCAAACATTTTACCTTATACATTTTAATAGCTCCTGGTGTTTTAAAAATAAATCCACAGAGCATACACCATTCAGTCATTTATTTTTTTGAATCTTCTAATCACAAGTCAAAATTCTCATACGATGTAAGAGAACTGGAATGCTACTTGTGCATCACAATGTGACAATAGTCTAAAGTGAATCTTCCACCTCTCCAGAAATAAAGATCTTGTCTACAGATGAAAAGGACAAAAAACTCACAGAGAAAAATTTAGAGAAGATTTGCCAAGGTCAGGAACTATTGTTTCTGCCAGCTTTTAGCACTCTTCATGATGCATGCTGCAGGGCTAAGTTTCAACTATTATCTTTCCATCTGTTTAATATCAGAATACCAGGTGCCTTCTAAAAGAGAACTGCCCATGATTCAGCTTTTAATTATAAAAAATATGTAGACTATTTATTTAGGTTTCGTCTACAAAGACAAACGAAGGAAAAGAACAGGCTGTTTTATGTGATTATTTTTTTAAACACACACAGTAATCTAACATAATGTTCTTTTGTTACTCTGAAATGCATAGCTCTTAGCACCAAGAAATATGAAGCAAGAGTCTATGTAATCTAATGATTAGATACATAACCCTTACTGGACAGCAAGGGAAAAGTACATCTCATCTCCAAGAACTCTAAAACTAGGTCTTGATAATTCTTTTTTTTTTTTCTTTTTCTTGCTGTTCAGCCCTCATAGACAGGGAGAAATTGCAAACAGCTGTGAAGAAACTGTGAACAGATGGTGCTGAAAAGTCACCATCTGTGCACTGGGGAGGCTGTATGACCCAAGTGCATCTCTTACCCTAACACCCAAACTGTGTCTTGTCAGTACAGTATTTTGGAGAAGGGTATGCTCCTCCAAAGATAAACTGTCATTAATATTTCTTCAGATATAAGAGAGAAGTCAGGGAGTAAACTATCATTACTAGATAATTTGATCTCATTGATAAATACAATTCAATTCTCTTAACAGAAAAACTATGCATTGCTTTGTCTATAAAAATTGCTTACAAATAATCTAATGAGTCTGTGTATGTATGCATGTATGCATGTCTGTGTCTAGTAATGTCAGTCCACAACATTTAGCAACAGTTTGAAAGTGATGACAGCAAGGAGGAGGAGGACAACAGGAAAGCAATTTGTTCATTTCATTTTTAACATTATGAAATGCTATTGTAGAAATGTTGATGTGTGAGGCTAGAATCTGAAGCTATCATCTGTCTCACACATGATAAATGCACTCAAGTTTTATACAGCAACTTATTTGTTATAAACAAGTCTAATTGATATTATTACTCAAGAGAAACTATAGTAAACATGTATTTTTAGGTATACTATGTGATATAGTTTGATTTATGTATCCCTGAAATTACATGCAAATTTATATGTATATATAGTGGTTTTCTGGGAAGAAGGTACTTGTCATTAATCAAATGTTTAACCAGGCCAGTTAGTGCATGCCTATAATGCCAGTGGCTTGGAAAGCCTTGGAGGCAGGAGGATTGCAAGTTCAAAGACAACCTCAGAAACTTAGTAAGACCCTGTATCAAAATAAAATAAAAATTAAAATAAAAAAAGGATAAAAAAGTTTACGGAGTCTGTGATCTAACAAAGCATAAACTCTTACTTTTAAGGGAGTCAAGGAAACATAAAAAGTATGTGTTGGGCTTCTCCTGGTGGGGTATGCCTATAATCCCAGTGGCTTGGGGGTGCTGAGAAAGGAGGAGCACAAGTTCAAAGCCAGCCTCAGCAACCTGGAAAACCTTGAACAACTTAGTTGAGACCCTGTCTCAAAATAAAATATAAAAAAGGGCTGGGAATATGGCTTAGTGGTTGAACAACCCTGGGTTCAATCCCTGGTACAAAAAAAGAAAAGAAAACGAACAAGAAAAAGAACAAACAGCATGTTTGGACATATGTAATCCCAGTGACTTAGGAGGCTGAGGCAGAATGATCGCCAAGTTCAAAGCCAGCCTCAGCAACTTAGTGAAGCCCTAAGCCACTTAGTGAGACCTTGTCTCAAAATCAAACATAAAAAAAGCTGGGGATGTGGCTCAGAGGTTAAGTACCCTTGAGGTTCAATCCCTGGTACCCAAACCAAACCAAAACAAACAAAAAAAGTGTGTTAGGGAAGGGGAAGAAGAATGATGAAGAAACTCTTTTTAATAATTTCAAAATCTCTAACTGCAGATTAAGACTTTTTTTCAGTTCTCTTCTTCCTTACTCTAAACTTCTAGTCACATTTACATCGATCCTCCAAAGCATAAAAGGAAAACGAAGGTATAAATCTTACATGTTACTACATTGCTAATATAAAGTAAGATATTTGCTAGAACATCTTTCCCATCAGAAAAATTGGGGTTAGTAAGAATCACAGTAACTTCACACTCTTCTCACTTCTCTAATAAGAAATATTTTTGCTTAGGGATATAAATATGATAATATATATTAATATATATTATATATAATATATATAATAATACATTTATTTAGAAAAAAAGTTTGGACTATGTGAGTACATCTGACATTCAAACAAATGTTGAGGCAGTGAAGAGAAATTATAAGTCACAGCAGCATAAAGGCCTGCCTTTAAAGGGAGGCTCTACTGATTTATTGTCTATATAAAGCTGATCCGAGGACTGACTTTCCATTTTCTTGTCTGTAAAATTGAAACAACATTTGCTTTGTGAGTCCATGAGCATTAAATGAGTTAAGGTATTTATAATATCTTTAATGAATATTTTACAGTCTTTTTCCCTTCTAATTTAAGAGGTAACAAAGTAAACTAAAAAGAGGAAGGAATTTGGAGCCAAAATTGGGTTCATATTACAGCTCTACCACTTATTAAATAACCTTAATCAAGGCAGTTGAATACATTGAGCATCAGGTTGTTCATCTGTAAAGAGGGCTGTTCAACTGAACATTCACAATCTGTGTAAAAAGCCTGGGCAACGGAAGCATTAAGCACAGGCATAGTAAACCAATCAGGGATGGCTACTGCATTGGTGCTGAAGTGCATAGCACAATATAATAAGCCAATCTTCACTGGTGTCCTAATGTCAAAACAGAAAAAAACCTTGATCGAAGAACTTGTACTTAATAAACAAAAAAACAGATAAACCAGGCAAAGGATGAAGGGAGTTTTGGGTCTTGGGACACTTTTCAAACACAATGTCAAATCCTTGGGAAAGTACATATATAATTGTTGAAAGGTAGAATTAAGAGGGTTGAGGGTATAGCTTAGTGGTAGAGTGCTTGCCCAACATGTGTTAGGTCCTGGGTTCAACCCCTAGCACTGCAGGGAGAGAGAGAGAGAAAGACAGAGAGAGGAAGGAGGAGAGGGGAAAGTGGGGAAGTAGGAGGGGGAGAGAAGAAAGAAGGGTGGAGCTAAGAAAATTTCTATTATTTTCAAATACCAACTGTAAAACCTTGGTAGGCTACACCTATTTTTTTTTTTTAAAGGACAGGGACAGTGAGAGGAAGAGGGAATCAATTTTATTTAGTTTTTCATGTGGCTTTCTTTGCTGCGACACTTCATTGTGTACATGGTGCTGGGGTTCAAACCTGTGTCCTCATGTATGCCAGGAAAGTGTTGTAACCACTGAGCAACCACTCCAGTCCACCTTTCTATTTTTAATATTTGGCAGGAGGCCATACCCCTCTGCCCTCCCCCACAAAAAATCTTAGAAATTAAAAACCTTCAAAAGATCAAAATGCTTTATGTCAGAAGAATAGGTGACTTTTTATAAATTTTTAGCACTTAAAAGTTGATGATTATATGTTAGCCTCAACAAATTAAGAAAAAAAAGTTCTTGTTTATCTTTCATTAATCAGAAAAATTCTTAGGTGCGATTATAATATTTTGAGTTAGCCCATTCTCGGATGAAAGACAACCATTTTACGACTTAAAATAAATAAAACTAAACAAAATGTGTCACCCGTGCCTAACAGAATTCTGTCCTTAGCTTGAATTGGCACAAATCACATTACCCTGATGAGGTGGGAAAAGGGAAGACAAAGCAAAAACAGGAAACTGTTTATTCCTGAATGTACCTAAACTACACTGAAGCCATTGTACCAGGTGCTTTATATTCACTGTCACTTCATCCATGGGCTAACTTTCCAGTAACAATTCTTCTTATTCTTAGTTTGCAGATGTAGAGAATACTGGTACAGACAAATTTCAGATCCAGGTTTGTTTAAATTTAGGATCAACAATCTTGCCACTAAATTGTATTTCTAATTAAAATAACAAATAAATAAAAATTAAAAGCTTTACTTTTTTGGGAATTAGGAGTAACAGAAGCTTTCCGACTTTCTGGAAGCAAGAGGAAAAGAAACTCCTGGTGTAAGTACTAAAATGTCAATCTACCCAACGAGGCCAGTGGTGGTACATAAATGATAAAAGTGGTGAGTTGTACTATAAAAATCAAAATGTATGAACGTATATCTGAAAAAGATGAAAACATCAGTAACTTATTTTCCTATTGTTTATCCTCAAACTAATAATTTTAAAATCATACAGCTACAAACAAAGGTAATTTTAATTGGTTCTCTGCATTTTATTTCCAAATAGATGTCACCTTGGGAAGTTAGATTCAAAGTTCAGATACAAAATAAAAACTAAAAAATGAAAAGTACCCTAGAAAGTACACCCATATTCAAATATGCAACCTGCTTGGATCTTTAATAAAACTTAATACTATGTTACAGACACTGAAGTTGAAAGTGAGAAACAAGTAATCTACAAAATATAATGTGCCTGGCACAATTGCTCTCATAACTTCACAGTGGATCTGAACAAACAATGTATCAGTAGAGAATGTCAAGAACAGAGCTAATATCTGTGGAACAGAACAATAATACACTAATTTCTTTTCTTCCTCATTACAGTTTTTATATTTTAGGAGACATGACTTACCGTTTACTTTTATAAACGACACAATTCAACATTAATAATTCTACAACATTCAAAGTTATCAACTGAGTCAAACATATTTCTCTATATATTTAAGCCTTTCCCCTCAATAGTTAACAAACATTGTTTTTAATGGTCTCAGGAACACAGAAGTAAGTTTCCACATAACTCAGAAAGTTACTCCCTTACTCAGGATGCTGAGAATTTTCTATGATTTAAATAGTATGCAAATTAAGCAGTACATAAATATTAAATTAAAATATTGACCATGTATAGAACTTCTCTAATTTTCTCAGAAAAATTCTTTTTTTAGAAAAATTCTTAAAATACCTAAATGTGTGAATTTTTTTAATGAATTAAAAATTGTTTTAGTTGTAGGTGGATACAATACCTTTATTTTATTTATTTTCATATGATACTAAGGATTGAACCCAGTGCCTCATGCATGCTAGGCAAGTAACTCTACCACTGAGCTACAACTCTAGCCCCTTAAAAATGAATTTTGAACACTCACCGATTGCATGCTTATACCAACTTGTTGAAAAACCATCCTCATCAGGCGCTTAATCCAGCCAAGCATTTAGATGGCAAAGTTGTCCCAAATTGGCATTTCAAGTACTTCAGGGACGCATAGCAGCACATGGTCCATTAAAGCACACTGAAAATTTTAAATGAAAATACTAAAATGAAATAATTATTATTCAGAATCTCCACTGTATAGAACTTGTCTTACAGAGTAAGCCTAAGACATTTTAAAACTTTCAGCAACAAAATTGGTTCTAGAAAGACATAACTATACCTGTTACTGCCACCACTGACAGAACAGAGTCCACATCGTTCCTCTTTTCTGTGTCACCAGATACTGTGGCATCTGCTTAGCCAAGTTTAAAGCTCAGGTGTCCTAGCAAAAAGGAGGCTAGAAAAGCAAGTGCCTGTAATAACAAACAGGTTTTACTTGCCACAAAATCAGGAAGAAAAGAATTCCGGGAACAGGACTCAGATATGGCACTGTTAAAAATGACAAAAGTTCTTTTAGGCTCACTGGTACCTTTGACTCACCTCACCCTATCCTGTACTATATAGAATAATTAAAATGTTAATGTATCATGTTGGCAAATTCAATTAAAGTACTGATCTGCATATGAGAGTTTGAACAGAACATAAATCAATGTAGTGCTTCCTCATTAAGGTAATCTTACATTAAAAACAAACAAAAACCAGAAAATAAAACACAGCTGAACAGAGCAGTGTGCTTTTGTGACACAGCTAAGGAACTTAAGTTCCTTAGCTCATCATGAACCAGTAGCAGTTTGTGGTCTACATTTTCAGAAGGACTTTACAATTACAGAGATAGAGAGAAAAAAAAATAAAGTGCCACAAATATGCCAGATGCTGGATGAAAATTAACTGAAAAGAGCTGTACCCTAATGACAGAGGAGTGGAAAGGAGAATGAGCACTATGGGGGAAAAAATGAAGAGCAATGGAGCAGCCAGGAACATAGGCGTGAGTAAAGGAGGCAAGTTTATATGAGAACCTGAGCTTATAAGCGGGGGAAAGGAAAAACAAACGTGAATCAGATTAAATAAACTTTGAACTAGAGTGGAGTTCGATTCAACATGGTAGGATGGTTACTTTAGAAAGTTTGTTCAATATGGCAAAATTTAAATTAAATTTGAACCTTTGAAAAACTTTAAGAAATAGCATACACATTTTACCTTATGAAGGAAGATATCAAATTATTTTCAAATTATAGAGGTAGGACTCAAATCAGATATCAGATCAAAATTTGGGTTGTTATCCATGCCACCATTCTACGGAGTAGTAGCTTGAGGAAACTATTTGAAATTCTGAGTGTTTTTTATTTTTGTGTTTTATCCTACATGATCCTATTCAACTTTCAACATTCATATTCCCAAACTAATGACTTAAAATAGGACATAGTGGCACAAGCCTGTTATCCCAGGAACTGAGGCCAGAGGATCACAAATTCAAGGCCAGCCTCGGCAGCTTAGTGAGACCTTGCTTCAGAGGAACAAATAAAAAGGAGTGCGGGTGCAGCTCAGTGGTAGAGCAGGCCTGAGTTCAAGCCCCAGTATGAAAAAAAAAAGTATGATGCGTTAAGGCTCTAGACTAGAGTCTGTACCCTTGTACTACCTACCAACTGGTGACAAAGAGCAAGTTAATTACCTGTTCAGACTGACTGAATCAGTCAGAGACATCTTTTTTTTTTTTTTTTTTTTATAAAGAGAGAGGGACAGTGAGAGAGACAGAGAAAGAGAGAAACAACTTGAAACAACTTTATTTAGTTTTTCACATGGCCTTAGTTTCTCCAACACTCAGTTGTGTACATGGTGCTAGGGTTTGAACCCGGGTCCTTGTGCTTGCCAGGCAAGCGCCGAAACCGCTGAGCCACCACTCCAGCCCCAGTCAGAGACATCTTAATGTCACCAAGATCCATTACTGATTGTATAAATGAATTCCATCTCTCAGAGTCAATGGAAAGGAAAAAAGCAAAGAGCCAAAAATAACATTAAAAAATGGAAATATGTTAATGGTTGGGAAAAAAAAGTCCAGAGAATGGTTTAGTGTGAGGTTTGAAACCCTACTATTCTATTAGCTCCATAGTTCTGCTTTTTCCAAAATGTCATATCGTTGGAATCACGACAGCATACAGCCTTTTCAGATTGGCTTCTTTTACTGAGTAAGGTGTATTTAAGGTCCCTCTATGTCTTTTCATGGTTTAATAGCTCATTTCCCTTTATTGTTGAATAATATTCCATTATCTATATACCACAATTTATCCATTCATCTGCTGATGGATATTTTGGTTGCTTCTGAGTTTTGACAATTATGAACAACAATGCTATAAATATCTATGAACAAGTTTTGCTTATTTTATTAAATGAATACTGCATTAGAATTCTCCAAAGAATCAGAGTCAACCGAACATAAACTGATACACAGAGATTTATTATGAGAGATTGGCTCACTCAATTATGGAAGCTGAGAAATCCTACTGTCTGACATGTGCAAGTCTAAGGGACAAGTGAGCTCATGATATTGTCCCACTATGAATCCAAAGGCCTTTGCAAGGGCCTTAAGGGAAGAGATGGATGTCCCAGTTCAAGCAATGACAAATTTGCTCTTCTTTTGCCTTTTTGTTCTATTTAAGTTCAATCAGATCAGGGAGCTTGAGGCTGGTTTAGAGTATTTGATTAGGAAACTTGCTCCGTTTCCTCCCCTCTGGGGAAGCTCCCCTCCTCCCAGGTGTGGGGCCAGTCATGCAGGTGCCACAAACTTCCTTCTTTATATTTGTTAACGCACCACACTATTCCTTTGGGGTTAAAAAAATTAGCAGGGAGTAATACTGGGAGCTTTGTCCTACCGTGGGAATCCACGTGCAGTCCTGCAGCATGACATGATTCTCAGGAGCGTCTCAGAGGCACTGCTGGTGGGGTGGTCACCATCTTGAATCTCCTGCCTTTTTGCTCTATTAAGGCCCTCAACAAGGGGGATCATATCGTATTTATCCATATATATGTGTGTGTGTGTGTGTGTGTGTGTGTGTGTACATACTTTTTTTTTTTGTACCAGGGATTGAACCCAGGAGTTGCTTGCACTTAACCACTCTGAACATCCCCAGCCTTTTTAGATTTGATTTTGTTTGAGACAGGGTCTAAGTTGCTGAGGCTGGCTTTGAACTTGTGATCCACCTACCTCAACCTCCCAGATTGTTGGTATTACAGGTATGCATCACCATGCCTGGCTCCCCCCACCCACTGCCCCCGTTGGTACCAAAGATTGAACCCAGGGGTGCTTAATCACTGGGCCACAACCTTCCCTTAAGCTTTATGTCAATACTGTTTCTCATTAATTACTCATCTCAGATCTTTTTATAATCCTTTCTTTAAAAGCAAAATTAAAGGGAGAGAAAAGAGATCCATGGTCAGTCACCAGGGGCTGCCAGAGGAGGAGAGGCTTGACACAAAGGAAGTATTAAAGGCAATTTCAGGGACACGAAACAAGTTTAGTCCATTTTGATTGTGGAAACTATATGGCTATGTTCATCATAGAAATTTTCATCAAAAAGAGTGAATTTGGTTGTATGCAAATTATATCTCTATGAAAAGAAAAACAAAACCCAAAACTTTCCTTTGGAGACTCTGTTTTTATAACAAATGCCCCTCCTTGTGGTTGTTACTTAAGGACACATATCTTTTACCATCATTCAGCTATGATTTTTGTTGTGCCTTCACTCCAAGTCCTTTCTTAAAAGGAATTCTGTACTCTGTCTTGATTAGCACTAGTATATCAATAAATATATCTTATATTCTTGCCAGTTCTGGGTGATTTTAATATTCTCATAGATGTGTATCCAACAGAGTACTACAGGTCCACTTTTAGTAAGACGTAAAATAGGCAACACTAAAACTAAGCTAATCATAGATTAGGGCTGCTGTCTTTTGTTTTATCATCTTTGGAGACAGAGGCTGTGACTGCTAAAAGTCATGAAAAGAACTTCTGCAGTGATGGTAATATTCTATTTTTTAATTCATATGTTTATTTTCTGCTTCACTTATACAAATTCTGTTCACTTGAAATATTCAGAATGTCATGTAAAAAAACAATTTATCATAAAAAGTTTTTTTAAAATTTGTTCAACATGATCTTACATATTGGAGGAAATCACTGTTACATATTCATTCATACATAGAATTGACAAAATAAGTTAAGCCCAATCCTTCATCCTCCTATCTTAGCCTCCTGAAATGCTGGGATTATAGGGATGTGCCATCACACCAGGCTGCTTTTTTCTTTTTTAAAATGTCCTCACTTCTTGTCAGACCTATGCTAACCCCTTACCCTACTTTTTCTTTAAAGAGAGAAGGACAGTGAGAGTTGAGAGAGTATGAGAGTGAGAGAGAATCAATTTTTATTGAGTTTTTCACATGGCTTTCGTTGCTCTGACACTTAGCTGTGTACGTGGGTGCTGGGGTTTTGAACCCATGTACTTGTGCATGCTGGGCAAGCGCTATAACTGCTGAGCCACCACTCCAGCCCCCTTACCCTACTATTCAAAGTTGCTTTTTATTTATAATATAGTCTTTAAGCTCATGACTTTAGAATGCATGCACAATACTGTTACATGTATTTAAATTTAAAATAGACAAATTTTGTTAACAAATTTACATTCCTTGTTTTTTTTTTAAACTGATGCACTACAGTTATATGTAATAGTGGGATTCAATGTGACATACTCTTATACGCCCCAAACATAATTTGGTCAATTTAATTCTCTAGTATATTACCCTATTTTTTTGAAACTAAACTTTGAAATTCAAGTGCAGTGACTACTACTGTACTTCACATCAAGCTAGTCTAGACTTTAAGTCAGTATACTTTGCCAAAACTATAAAACAATAAAACAATGGTATAGTATTCAACCTGTGGGCACAACTGTCTAGCAGTAATTTAAGAAAAACATTCCATATGCTCATGCAAAATAACTACAGTGCTATATTCTTCTCAGTACCTAGCACAAAATTTGAGTGTCATTTTGTTCAAACCATAATGAATAAATCTTACACCCTGTACTCTCTCTCTCTCAAGAAAAAAGCAAAATTGGTTAAAGATCTATGAACAGAAGCTAATTAAAACTTGATAAAAAAATTTTTCAAGTTAATAGTCTTTAGAGATGAAATTAAACTTCAAAAGTACATTTTTAGAGCTTGTTTTTCTCTCTGCACAATAAATGTCAGAAAGAGCCAGGAGTGATGATGAACAACTGTAAACCCCAGTGACTCTAGAGGCTTAGTCATGAAACTCCCAAGTTCAAAACCAGCCTGGGAAACTCAGATCCAGACACAAAGGAAAAAAGAAAAGAAAAGGCTGGGGGTGTGGCTCACTAGTAGAGTGCTCCTGGGTCCCACTCGCCCTCCCCCTATAATAAATAAATAAAAACAAAAGTTAGCAAGAGAAGTTCTACAAGTTCCATTTCCTTTTTTTTTTTTTTTTTTTGTACCAGATTGAACCCAGTGGCACTTAACCACTGAGCCACATCCCCAACCCGTTTTTATATTTTATTGCTGAGGCTGGCTTTGCACTTGAGATCCTTCTGCCTCACCACCCTACGTACCCCCTGTAGTCGCTGGGATTACACACATGTGCCACCATGCCAGGCTTCCATTTCCTCTTAAAACTAAAGATGTGCCATTTCCATGTGAGGATCTCTGGAATATAGCCCCACATTATCCAATGGGTATTTTCTTCTTGAAGTATTTTGAAATTTTAAGCAAATTAATTATATACCCTGGCATTAACTTTAAAACAGTCTTTTGAAAAGACAGTTCAAATACTTCAAGTGATCAGGCGCAAATAAAGTACAACAATACTTTTTCACTAACTAAAAATGCTGCCATTGGGCCCCAAGGACATGATGAAAATTCACCAGAGAAGTGATTCTGATAAGTTGTATAATAATTACTATACCTTGCATATTACATGTATTGCCCTACTGTGAAAACTCAGTAAACTCTATCCTTTTAAATAGTTTAGTTTTTGAAATCTGGAAGGGTATTCATTCACTGAAGTATTAGTTGTGAATGAAAAAAAATCTGGTGTTGCAATACTTATATCTGATGAAGTATAATCAAAGATAAAGCTAACCAGAAGAGATGGATAAAGGAGGACACCTACAGGAAGATAAAACCAGAGTAAATACTCTTTAAATACAAATGCTCTTAATTACATGGATAAATTACTCCATTACATAAAAGCACTTGTGGACAGCAACACAATAATATTGGGAGACTTTTATGCTCCTCTATGACCATTAGACAAATTGTCAAAGCAAAAAAAAAAAAAAAAAACAATAGAGACAGCTCCAGCCTAAACAAATCCATAAATCAAATGGACCTAATAGACATCTATAGAATATTTCACTCCAAATTGGCTGACTAAACCTTCTCAGCAGTGATGGATCCTTCTCCAAAATAGATCATATTCTAGTTTACAAAGGAGATCTCAGTAAATATAAAAAAGTAGATATTATTCCATGTATCCTAACAGATCATGATGCCAATTAACAGAAAACACACATATACATAGAAATTGAATAACACTCTATTGAATGAAGAATGGATCCAAGAACACATGAGAGCAGAAATCAAGAAATTCCTGGAAGAGAATGAGAATAAAGACACAACATATTGAAACCTTCGGGACAGCATGAAAGCATTCCTTTTTTTAAAGAGAGGTGGGTCACTGAGAAAGTGACAGAAAGAGAAAAACAATTCTATTTATTTTTCACGTGGCTTTCGTTGCTCCAAAACTTAGTTGTGTGTGGTGCTAGAGTTTGAACATGTGTCCTCGTGCATGCCAGGCAAGCACTGTTAACTGCTGAGCCACCACTCCAGCCCTATGAAAGCATTCTTAAGGAGAAACTTTATAGAACTTGGTGCCTACATAAAAAAATCAGGATTGGTCTCGAATAAATATGCTATGCAACACCTCAAATCCCCACAAAATGAAGAACTATCTAATCACAAAGCCAGTGCAAGACAGGAAATAAAATCAGAGCTGAAAGCAATGAAATCAAGAATAAAAAGAATTGACGAAACAAAGAGCTAGTTCTTTGCAAAAGCAAATAAAACTGACAGACTCCTAGCCAATCTCACTAAAAGGAAGGAAATGAAGCCAATCAACAAAATCAGCAATGAAAAGGTAGCAACAGATCAACAGATGTCTTGATGGGCGTGGTGGCATGTGATCCCAGGGACTAGAAAGGCTGAGGCAGGAGAATCTCAACTTCAAAACCAGCCTTAGCAACTTGGGAGGCCCTGAGCAACTTAGCAAGATCCTGTCTCTAAGTAAAAATATAAAAAAGGGCTGGGGATGTGGTTCAATGGTTAAGTGACCCTGGGTTCAATCTCTGGTACTCCCCACCCCACAAAAAAGAAAAAAAATTTTGAAAAGCTACCAAACTTAATATTGACTATATCTGAGCCACAGGATCTGCCATTTATTTTTTTCCTTTTTTAACTTCTGCCCTTTTGCTAAATTGTAGTTTTTTTTTTCAACAGAATATGCTACTTTTGTAATTTTAAAAGACCAGTAGCATTTTTAAGATTAAATAAGTGGGGAATGAAGCAGTAGCTCAGAGCTTAAGGTGCCTGCCTGGCATAGTCAAATTTGCGGGTTTAAACCTCAGCAACACATACAAAAACCAAGTGTTTCTGAGCAACGAAAGCCACATGAAAAACTAAGTTGATTCTTTCTCTCTCTCACGGTCCCCCACTTAAAAAAAATAAAAATTAAGTAAATGAAAGTGAAATCTAAGAAGCAGAGACACAAAAATTATTCCAACTTTGGACCATATGATAATAAACATCAGTAACATGCAGACTTTCGAGAAACCATATAGCCTGTACTCATATTTTTCCCCATCTCACTAATCCTTCATAATTTTGTCATATTTGGATGCTCTTAATGTTGTACTCTAAAGCAACTCACCTTTTTAAAAAATTAGATAAATTTAGCCTCATCCTAAGCAATATTTGCCAAAGGTTGTTGTTTATGGTTATTTTTCCAAATACACTTTATTTTTTCTTTTTTTTTTTTAGAGAGAGGGACAGAGAAAGACAGAATCAATTTTATTTAATTTTTCATATGGTTTTCATTGCTCAGACACTCATTGCGTATGTGGTGCTGGGGTTTGAACCCGCATACTCAGGCATGCAGGCAAGCACTGTAACCGCTGAGCCACCACTCCAGCCCTCCAAATACAGTTTAAAATATAGTCACGTGTCACTTAATGATGGGGATACATCCTGAGGTCATTGTGCTAACATCATAGAATGTACTCACAGGAACCTAGGTGGTATGGGTCAATCATTAAATGTGGCCTCTTGATGCAATCGGGATGGTAAACACTAGATGCATGAGGCCGCTGCCAGTGGAACACAGCGTATTGTTTAACGATAAACTTTTTTCTTAATAAGTACTCTCTAAAATAATGATGAGAAGTATAGTAAATACAAAAACCAGCAAGTCATTTATTATCATTATCAAATATCATGTACATAATTGTATGCGAAGTACTTTTATACAAATAGCAGCACAGGCTTGTTTACACTGGTATAACCACAAACACATAATGCATTGCCATATGACATGATGGCTACTATGTCACCAGATGACAGGAATTTTCCAGCTGCGTTTATAATCTTGTGGGATTACTGTTGTGTGCTATATATGCAGTCCATATGATTGTATTTAACTATAGTTTGCACTCCCTACCTGAATCCAAAGGTTGAGATTAAAAGTAATTATCTTGACTAAAATGAATACAAAATTGATTCCTGTTATATTTAAAATCATCTGTTAGAAAACCAGTCTACTCTATTGCCAGTACACATTAAATATCAAATCAGTATTTACTAGTACACAAGCAATTCATTTAAAAAAGTAATAAAATCCCTTAAGGGGTTAAAAGCTTATATTGCTTTAAATTAATACTTACATATTAAAAATACACTATAATGTATGTTTTTTCAGTCAAAGAGAGTTAAATTAGTTTTCTTATTTGTTTGACTGTTTGCATTTTAACTCATGCTAGTCACACTCAGTTGCATAAATGAATCTGTTAAATGTTATCAAATAGACAAATTATTTGGTAACAATGGCTTGAAATCTCTTAACTGGTTGACAACTTCAATAGAATAATGAAGGAACTGACACAGAAGTAACATGTTCTGGTCCATAAAACAGCAGTCCTGAGTGCTTTTCCAGCTGATACAAAAACGCAATTTTACTATCCATTCTGTTGCTTTCAAGAGGCAGAGTCATCTATTGCAACTTAATATAACAAATGATGACTATGACTAATAAAGTACTTGCAAATCAAGAAGGGAAAGATAAGAAGCCTGGTGGAAAAATAGGCATAGTGTACAACCAGAAATCATTTCCACTGTAGAAACACAAATGGAAACCAAAAGGTGAAAAAATGTTTAAGAATATCACTAATAATCAAATAAACGTTAACTCAAACTGTTACAACTTTTTCCCTGAGAAATTGGCAAAGACAAGACTGGGGCTGTGACTCTGTAGTAGACCACTTACTTGGAATGCATGAAGCCCTGGGGTCAATACCCAACAAAGATGAAAAAGGGGACAACTTAGTATTGGTAACACGATGGACAAAGTACAACCTCTCTGGTAGGCACTCTGGCAGTATGTACACATAATTTAGATTTTTACATCTATACACAGCAATTTCACTTTACAAAGTTATCCTAAATAAATAATCTCATGCTGACAAAAATCTGAATAGAAAAAGCTATCCTCTTGAGACTACCGTTTTTAAAAAGTGGAAAGGAAACCAAAATATCTAACAAAAATAAAGTTAATTAAATACACAATGGTACCTCATCCATACCTGGAAGACATTGAAAAGATAAAACGGGCTGGGGTGTAGCTTGGTGGTAGAATGCTTACTTGGCAAGGCCCTTGGTTTGATCCCCAACACCACAAGAATATTTAAAAAATAAATAGGACTGGGGGTAAAGTGATAGAGAATTTGCCTAGCATATGTGAGGTCCTGGGTTCGTTCCCCAGTATTGCAAAACAAATAAATGGTACAATTTTAATTTTGAAAATAAAAGATGCTCAACATATAAGCCATATTATGAAATACTGCATATAATCTTATTTTTGTAAATAAATGTGTTTAGGCACATTCATTTAAAAGGTTAAGGGCTGGGGATGTAGCTCAGTGGTACAGCACTTGCCTAGCATGTATGAAGCCCTGGGTTCAATCCCCAGCACCATGGAGGCGGGGAGGAGTTTCAAGTATAGAGATTGACAAACTTGGATGTTAAAGAACAGTTAGTTAAGTCTTTTAGGTTTGTTGGTTATATGGTCTGTCATAACTTGCTCTTCTGCCCTTGCAGTGTGAAAGCAGCCATAGACAACGGTAAGGTAAAATTTCAATTTCAATGGATATTTTAAACGGTGGTATTACAGTGACATTTTTGTTGCTTTAAATTGAATAATTTCTATCAATAGAACAAAATAAAAATGCAATAGCTGAGTAGAAATTAACATGTTAAAGAGCAGTGATACAAGGAGACTGCCCAAGAAAACACAAATCATGGAAACTGAAGTTTACCAGCACTTCAGAACCTACTATACTACAGTCCTTTCTTCTCTTTTTCAGGCTATTTTCTTTATTCATTCCTTTCCTTATACCCATTAATTCACCAGTTATCCACATCTATTTCTCTTCTATTCATCATGTCTACCCAATAATCCTTTCACAGCTCAGATGATGCCGTCTTTGATGGTCCCAGGTCACTAGCTTCCTATGAGATAACTTTGAACACTTCTTTGCTCATTAAGTTCAAACTTCTTAGATGTGAACTCAAGTTCCTTCACAAGCAATCTGACCTTACTTTTAGACTTCTGAATCTTTCTCCTGTGATAGAAATCTTAAACTTCAAAATTAAAAATACTTTTTTTGGTACTAGGGATTGAACACCAGGAGTGCTTTATTACCAAGTGAACTACATGACCTGTCCTATTTTTTATTTTTTTAATTTGGAGGCAGAGTCTTACTAAGTTGCCAGGTCTGGCCTCCAACCTGCACTACTTCTGCCTCAGCCTCCCAAGTTGCTGGGATTACAGGTAAGCACCACTGAACCTGGCCTAAATTTCAGTTTAACAGGACTTTTCTATTGTCCTCTTGAACAAGCCACCGGTCTTTTTTAGTTCCTTATTCCTCTTAGACTACCTGAATAAACATGCTGTTATGGAACTAATGTAAAATTGGGAAGATGAGGGATACAGATGAAATAACCAGTATGAATATCCAATATTTGCCACACACTAAAGGAATGGTAAAAATGCATTGATGTATATTTTTCCCTTCTTTCCCCTTTATATTAAAGAATAAAAATGTTTTAATATTTGTATTTGTTAGACTACATTCACATATGTTGCTTATAGCCTCAAATTCAGTTGCATTAATTACTTTGCTGTTTAAAGAAACAAAAATATGTCTCTCAATATTGTTTTGTATCATATTATTGGTCTCCCCATCACCACTACCACCACCATTATGGATTTGATGGATTTGCAGCTCAGTAGAAATTAATTTACAGAATAGTTCTCTGAATAGTTCTTAGGATATTGGATGAAGGCTAAAACAGCAAAAATTTTGCATGACAAAGACCAAGAGCAGAATCCTGAATTCCAACCTTTTCCTTTCAGTAGCATAACTTTAGGCAAATTGTGTGACCTCTCTACATTTCTTTTTCCTTCAACTGTGAAATGACGATAACTCCTACTTCATAAGACGGTTGTAAAAATTAAATGAATAGGTGGAAGCAATTGCACAGGGTTACATAGTAAGAATTCCATGTACGGAAATTAGCAATACAATTATTACTGCTGAAAGAATACTACTAATGCCTAGATTATTTGGTACCTTCGTTTTGGGTGTCTGAAAATCTGAGCACCGGGTAGTGAAACCTGTAGCTCATTCTTGAAGCGCAAACTAAATTAAAGGTGCCCATACTTTTTAATTTGTGCCTTATTTTACTCAACTTCTCTAAACAGCAAATGGTTAAAGTGTGATTATTGATCATGTCAGAGGCAAAGGAATATATAAAAGAGATGAAATGATATGATGAATCAGATTTACTTCAATATCCCGGAGAGGGGGCGAGATTAGTATGAATTAGAAACTGCTGAAACTGGGTGATGCACAGAGTTCTATTTGCCTAACTTTATAGTTTGAAGATTTTCGTAATTTATAAAAAACGCCCAAAGGCCTATTTCTCTAGAGCTTCGTGCAAACCCTGGGCATGGTCAGGAAAACACATGGGAAAGTTCGGGGAGGCAAGCATTGATACCGCAACTCAGGCCAGGTGTAGCCGGTTGAACCTCCCAGGCAGAACCGCGAGTGTGCTCCTCCCCCGGAGTCTGCGAGGCCGGCTCCGGGAGGCCCAGGAAAGGGCGCAACACCCAAGGGAATCGCCGCCTGGCAGCCAGCCGGGAGCCTGGGATTCCCAAGACCTTCCGAGGGGCGGGGGAAGGGGCAAAAGACGTGGAATAGGTGGGTGGGTGAGCGAGTCAGAGTCCCAGTCCCAGTCCTCCAGTCCTCCAGCCCAGGCGACTTCTTTCAGCTCCGCCGAAGCTCCCGGCCCACCAAGCCTCTCAGACACCAGCTATCCAGGATGTCACTAGGACTCCCTCTGGCCGCAGTGCAGACGCCCCGCGGGCCCACGGAGCCCGCCGGCCTCCCGGTCCCGGGCTCCTTCAGCCTCAGCCCTGTTACCGCGGTGTCCCACCGCCGTCAATTCCAGGATCGCCTCCTTTCCCCACTTGCTAACCGTTTTACCGAGTCCCCAGACCCACTTACCTCGGCCGCGCGGCAGCCAGCACCTCCTACGTCTACTCAGGCTTTCAGATTGGCTGTCCCGGGACGTTGCTGTCAATCAGCCAATCCCCGCCCCGAGCCGGGACCTGGCTGACCAATTAACTATTTGTTTCGGCTCGGAGGCGGGCCCAGAGAGCCGCGGGCGGAAGGCGTAGCGACCTCCTCAAGCCCCGCCGCCGCCTTTCTCCGTCAGTGTGCGCACGCGCGAGATTCGGGGCGGGGCGTGAGCTTTCGCGTGGCCTTGGCTTTGTGTCTTCGCTGCTCCGCCCTGGGAGGTGCTTTTGTTTGTAAACGTCACGGTCTAGGTGTGTGGGCAGGCTCGTTCGGAAGGTAGCCGCAAGTGCGTATTGCCTTGAAAGAAGCTGAGAGTCTTAATCCTAACCCGTGTTGAGCCCGCTTCATTCACGCTGTGGGGATTTGGGTTCGTGCGGCAGATCTGCCTCGGCGGACCTCACGCCTGAGGCGCCTTACTCTTGAGGAAGAGTGGGAGTGCGGTTTTGCGCAACGGGGATGAAGATTTTCTTTACTGTACTACCTTCATTTCCAGCGACTGTTGAATCTGATTTATTAGGACACGTGCTTTTTAAGTACCTGAATGTTCTGAGACACTCTCGATTTCAAATAATGTCATGAAAATGTGGACCTTGCATGTATAGTTAACGTGTACAAAGAGAAGCCTATCGGTATTTCTTTTTGGCTTTTCCAGAGGCAATTGCCGATTGGCTGTCTCTTACCTTCTGATTACAGTGGATCCTGGAGGTGGATCCTGGTGGCTGGGCAGGCACTTGAGCCAAGTCTTGCCCAAGTCTCTACCTAGCCAGGGCTTGCTTCCTTCTCCAAGAGCTTTAAATCATTTACTTAACAAGGGCTTGTTGGGGGCCTACTATGGCAGTATAAAGATATTAAAATATATAAAACAAAAAATCCTTATAATGGAAGTACAAATGGTCCTAGGAAACATGTCTGAGCTAAAGGAACACTTCAGGAAGTAGTGGGTGCTTGATTTGAGGCTTGTTGAAAAAGCAGGAGCCTCTGAGCTGAATGGATAGGAACAATGGACAGTGGTGTTTTGAGCAAAGGTCACCTGTTTCTTCTGAGATACCTCTATGATGCTTCAGGCCCTGATTTGCATCAGCTCATTGCAAGGCCCAAAGGAGGACCCTAGTGCTGAGTTCACATGGTCATATGTTGTCTTCTACTTTTTAAAAGGAATGTGTCTGAAAACATCCCTCAAATGAAGATTGTTAACGCCTGTTTTTCCTTTCCATTTTTCATTCCTTCACACTTCCATTTATCCTAGGTGCCCTGGAGTGGCCCTGAACATTTTTGGAATCTGGGCAAGAAAAAGAGTTGAACTTGGGCCACTACACCATTAAGTTATTACTGGCTCTCCTGATGGTGGAATGGCTTCCAGGAATTCTCCTAGTGAAGCCGTTTGCCATCTCACATAGCGCTGTGCTCAAAAGACCTGTCATAGTTTCCTGGCATTAGAAGTGTGTGGCTGGTAAAAAAAAGGAGGATTTGAAATGTGTTGATCCAGAAGCTAATGCAGGGGAAAATATTCCAGATGCTTTGACTTTTGTTTTGGATAAACTTATTTTAGATTTGCAGAAAAATTGCAAAAAGAGTACACTCCTGTGTGCCTCTCACCCAGTTTTTCCTAATGTTAGCGTCTTTTATTGCTGTGATACATTTAAAAAATGAAACAGCCAGCATTGAAACATTATCATGAACTAAACTGCACACTTTATTCAGATTCTACTAATGTCTTTTTTCCTTTTCAGGATCCTATCCAAGATGCTACACTGCATTTAGTTTTCACACATCCTTTTTCTCCTCTGGTCTGTGACAGTTTCTTACTCTTGTTTTTCATAACCTTGACATGGCCATGATAATTTTGGGTATCTGGTCAAGTATTTTGTAAAATGTCCCATGATTTGTGTTTATCTGATGTTTTTAACATAATTGGACAGTGGTTATAGAGTTTAAGGAAAATGCTACACAGTTCGAAGCCAGTGTACATAATATCAGCATAATTCATTACTAGTGATGTTAACCTTGATCATCTGACCATGATAGTGTTTGCTGTTTTCTCCACTGTAAAGTTGCATTTTTCTACTTTCCATATTCTTTCCCTTGACTATAAGCCACTAAATCCTACCCACTGTTGAAGGGGAGTACAGGATTAAGTTTCAACTCCTGAAGGGTAATATCAGTATACGTAATTTGGGATTCCTCCATTAGGAAGATTTGTCTTTTGTCCTCATTTATTTATATTCAATTATTTACTTATATAGATAGATTCTCACACATTTATTTATACTTCATTTTATATTTATACTATGATTTTTATTTCTTGCTCAAATTGTTCCAGCTCTGGCCACCAGAAACTCTTTTAGGTTGTCTTACGCATTTTGTAATTCATTTACCTCCTTTTATAGGACTACAAGATGCTCCAGGTTCATTTGTGTTCCCTGCTCCGGTGCTAGATCAGCCATTTTTCCAAGGAGTCCTGGAACAATCTTTAGAACCAAGATCTCAATACTGAGTGTGCTCGTTGCTACTGAGTGTCTTTGAACTTAGCCTCTGTTAGAGCTAGTAAATATATTATCGCTGTGGGTTATTTTTTAATTCTTTGTTTACATCTCTGTGATGGGTAGCACATAACATGGTCCCCATTGAGCCTTCCTCCAGATAGTTACGTTCTTGTCTGGTCTCTTTTTGAGCATGGACTGGACCTAGTGACTTGCTTCTAATGACTTGAGTGTAACAATAATGAGAGGATGTCATTTATTAAGTTGCAAAAGGACAGTGGCTTCCATCTTGCTTGCTTGTTTGCTTACTTTTGGCCTCTCCTTTCCTTGCTTTGAGGGAAACCAGTGATATACCATGAGCTGCTCTAGGGAAAGGCCCACATGGTAAGAAATTGAGAAAGGCCTGTGACCAACAGCCAGTAATAAATCTGCATTTTTCAGCCTGTGGGAAACTAAATCCTACTAAAAGCCATGTGACTTGAGATTGGAAAAAGATCCTGTCTCCCTGACGCTTTGAACTAACTAGAGCCCCAGCTGACAACTTGATTGCAGCATTGAGAGACCCAAGCCATAGACACTCTGCTAAGCTGCATGTAGATTTCTGATGCACAGAAGCTAGAGGAAAATAATTGAATATTGTGTTGCGCTGACAAGTTGTATAGCAATTTGTTAGGAAGCAATAGATAACTAATACAATTTTGATCTCTTCCACAAGATCAATGGTTCTAAAATTCACTTTAGTGCTATTTAAAAATATGTAGGTGGGGCTGGGGCTCAGTGGTTTCGATGCTTGCCTGGCAAGCACGGGGACCTGGGTTCAAACCCCAGCACCAAGTATACAACTAAGTGTTGGAGCAACTAAGGCCAGGTGAAAAACTAAAATAAAAAAGTTGTTTCTCTCTTTCTCTGTCTCTCTCACTGTCCCTCCTCTCTCTTTAAAAAAATAAAATAAAATAAATAAAAATATCTAGGCCCAAGTCCTTACTTAGAATCTTGGGTAATTGTTCTGCATAGCTAAATTTGGAAACAAATGTAGATGGTTTTAGGGCAGTACGTTTGGGGATATTAGAAAAAAATGGACTTTTGTTTTCTTTTCTTTTTAATGTATTTGATTCTGCAGTTTTTGACCCAGATTAATGACTCAGTTTTCTTGACAGAATCCAGAATAACTGAGACTTTATCTGGTATTTGGAGTATTCTCTGAACAGAGGGAGAAAGTATCCGAGTTCTCTAACTTACTGTGTGGCCTTGAAATAGTTCATTGACTTTTCCATACCTCCAGATTCCCAGGAAATGAAAGGACTGTAATGTTGTATTTAAGGAAAGAAATTTATTCATTTTTAGGTATATTAGACAAAAGAAAGGTGACCAAACTATGAACTTCCTTCCATGCAGAGATTTAAGGAAAGGTCAAATTCCTAAAATCTGTATGGTTAGACAGTGAGGCTATATTCTGTTATAGAAAGAATGTAGACTTTGGAGTCAGAAAGACTCATGTTCAAAATATGCCTCTACCACTGACCAGCTGTATGCCCTTGGGCAACCAGTCAGTCTCCCTGTTTTCCTGATGCATTGTGAATTACTTCAGAGTATTCTTGAGGACCTATTGGGTAAAATTTGTCAAATGCCAAGGACAATTCCAGGCCCAAATAATCACCATGAAGGATATATACTCAATTCATCTGGTTGTGATCCACTGGTTAGTAAAGTAGGGGACAGACAAATGTCCATAACAATCTGTTTCTAATAATTGGTTTAATGGCAATCTAATCTGATGAAGAGAGATTGGATAATCTTCAAGTCATACATGGTATTTTCTTAGAAATTAAATCTCTTTCCCTCTCGTTCTGTCTCCTACCCCACAGCTCTGATTGCCTCTCTGCAGAAAGTGTAACATACTGAAATGGGGCTCAAGGTCCAACATTAGAATCCAGGAAAACCTTCATAGTAAAATACCATTGTGTAAGGCAATAAAGTACCCACAGAGATTTTAAGACAAGTTGAGATTGGATGTGTCTGGGAGAGGTTGGAGTATGGTCCAGTCCAGTTGAAGCTAAATGGGAAAACATACATCATCTCACTAGAGATTAGAGTCATGGATGCAGTGCCCATGGACTTCAAAGCTCCTTTAATAACTTATAGGCAGATATTGTTGAGAGATGATAATGTTTTAATCTGCTCTAGTCATGTAAAGCTCAGTGAAAAGAATATTTATACCATGGTGCCTAAGGATAAATTGTTGAGCAATTTCAATTTCATCATACAATTTTGGTCATTCTAACCCTTGAAAGGATTTTATTCTTCTCAGATCAGCATATAAACTGACAGGAAAGATCTTTATGCAAATGAGTCAAAAGACCACAGCCTTTCAGGGATTGTAACATCCTTTCCTATAAATCCAGCCCTTGTGTTTGATCTACAAGGTTTGTTTTTATGTTTTTAAAATTGTGATTATGGAAAATGTCACATATACACAGAAGGAAAAAGCATAATACTAGGAATCCTCTTGTATCCATCAGCCAGCTTCAGCAATTAGCAGTTTATAGCTACTGTTTCTTCTCTAAGTTTTCCTATCTTCTGATATTTTCCTTTCCTTCTTCCCTTTTTGTGCACTGGGGATGGAACCTAGGAGAATCTTCCCCCAAGCTCATGCCCAACCTTTTTTATTTTTTGAGGCAGGGTCTCACTAAATTGCTAAGGCTGACCTCAAACTTTCCATCTTCCTGCCTAAGCTTCCTTAGTCACCGGGATTACCGGTATGGACTACTGTGCCTGGCTCCTCCTCTGTTTTGAAACTCATCTCAGGTAGGTCATTCCATCCATAAGTATTTCAGTGCATATCTCTAAAAGATAAGTAGTCTTTAAAAAAATATAACTATAATACCATTATTAGATCTAAAATATTATTTAGTTCTTAATATCAAATTAGTGCTCAAATTTACATGGTTATCTTTTGGGTTTTTTTTTTTACAATCTATCTAGTTGGTTTAATTGAATTGGCTTCCAAAAGCAGCCATACATTGTTTTTGTGGATATGTCTCTTAAATCTATTTGAATCTACAGATTTTATCCTTCCTACCTTTTTTGTTTGTTTTATTTAAGAACTCCTGCAGGACATGGTGGCCCACACCTGTAATCTCAGTGACTAGGGAGCCTAAGGCAGGAGGATCACAAGTTCGAGACCAGACTCAGCAACTTAGTTAAGCCCTAAACAACTTAGCAAGATCCTGTCTCAAAATAAAAAATAAAAAGTGCTGGGGCTATAGCTCAGTGGTAAAATACCCCTCATTTCATTCCCCACTATCAAAAATGAAGAAAAAGAAGTGGGAAGGGGAAGAGAAGGAAACATGCAGTGGAACTGCTACATACCCTTCTGCCTTATAACCTCTTAGTTTTATGTTGTTGAATATGTGTTACTGCATTTACATGTCTGATTTTAGGACTGGGGACATGGCTCAGTGGTAGAGTGCTTACCTAACCTAGAATACACAAGACACTGGAGAGAAAAGGGCACTGCAAAAAAGTTTACATATATGATTTTACTTAATGCAAACTAATCACATTATATATAAAACTATGTATACACACTGCCAGTAAAGTTCATTTTATTTTTAACTTTTCTTTGTGTGGTAGGTTCCTCTCTCCCAGATCTTGTCCCATTCATTTCAGAAGAGAACCTAGATGGTTTCTTTCTATATATTTTCCATACGCCTATAATAATATGCAAATTTATATACTCCTGTAAAAAAGTATAGGATTTTATTTGTTATTTTTGAAGATGAGATCATAATACACTTTTCAGCAATTTCATTAAAGTAAATATACTATTATTTAGTAAAACATTTCACTATTGATATGGATTTGTTGGTTGTGGTTTTGTTTTCCTCTGTGAATAATGCTGCAATAAAACATCTTTGTTCATATAAAATATATGCTGCTTTTTATTTCTATGGGGGGTGTGGTCTTTATTTTTGCATACTACCACTGAGCTACATCTCCAGCCATTTTTATTTTTATTTTATTTTATTTATTTGGTACTGGGAATTGAATCAGGGGCACTTTACCACGGAGCTATACCTCAGGCCATTTCATTTTTGATTTTGAGTCTAGGTCTTACTAAGTTGCTAGGTCCTTGCTACGTTCCTGAGACTTGCAATGATCCTGCCTCAGCCTCCTGAGTCACTGGGATTACAAGTGAGTACCACTCCACTCCACTGCATCTGGCTCCATTTTATTTTTTTCTTTTAAGACAGGGTCTCACTAAATTGCCCAGGCAGGCCTTGAACTTGTAATCCTTCTGCCTCAGCCTCTTGAATTTCTGAGATGTGTATGCTATTATACTGCTTTAGATTCTTGAGATCACAATTGTTGGATCAAAAGATAACATTTTTAAGGATAGGTTTTGCTTGATTGCTCTCTAAACTGCTGTAATAATTTGCATTTTCATAAAACTACATGAAGAATCTTCTTCTCTACGGGTAATGTTGTCTCATTTGATTTTTGCCAGTCTGATCTGCATGAAGTGATTATTCCCATCTTTAAGTTAATTTGCATTATCTTTACAAGACAGTTTACATGTCTTTTCAATTTATTGACTACATGGATTTTTACATTATATCTATTTATGTTTTTGCCAATTTCTATAGAATCGGTTATTCCCTCTTTTTATTACCCTCTATCTTCTCACTAGGTTGCACATTTACCTCCAAACTTATTGTGTATTGACATTGCTTATATATTTTTATCACAATAAAATTGCTTTTTCTTTCATAGTGTTGGGATTTGAACCCAGGGTCTTGAGCTTGCTAGGCAAGCACTTTATCACTGAGCTGTACCCGTGATTTCCAAAATTGTTTTTTGAAATAAGTCAGATATGTTTTTTTCTTAACTTCTGGGTTTCTGGTCTTGTTTCTCCCCGTATCTTGGTCACACATGTAGTCTTCAGGATATGAGGGTTTTTTGTTGTTGTTTTGTTTTGTTTTTTAGAGAGAGCGAATCTATTTTTAGTTTTTCATGTGGCTTTCATTGCTCTGACACTTCATTGGGTACGTGGTGCTGGGGCTCAAACTCACATCCTCATGCATGCCAGGCAAGCACCGTAACTGCTGAGCCACTGCTCTAGCCCCTGGAACTAATATTTTTGTAAATGCTATAATATATAAATTCAATTGTGTTTTCATCCAATAGCAAAAGCTTCCATTCATAATTATTTCTCATCCTTTAAAAATTTATCTTTTGTCATGTTTTGAAATCTACATTTGATTAGTACAAGTAAATTTATGAATAAATACATTTCAGAAGTGTATGCTCAAAAATGGTGTTTTGTTATTGTTTTTAAGAGAGAGGGACAATGAGAGAGGGAGAAAGACAGAATCAATTATTTATTTATTTTTTCCACATGGCCTTTGTTTCTCCAACACTTAGCTGTGTATGTGGTGCTGGGGTTTGAACCTGGGTCCTCACACATGCCAGGAAAGCACTCCAACTGCTGAGCTACCACTCTAGCCCCTGTTTTTGTTTTTAAGCTAAGAGGGTTGCTTGATCAAAAAGTTTCAGAAACCACTGTTTCCTGTGCTCCTTAGATTGTGAACACTTTAGAGGGTGTTTTAGTCACTTTTTTCATTGCTATGACTAAAACACTTGACAAGATCAATTTTAGGAGGAAAAGTTCACTTGGGGGCTTGTGGCTTCAGAGGTCTCAGTTCATAGACAGCCAGCTCCATTCCTCCAGGCTGGAGGTGATGCTGAACATAATGATGGAAGAGTGTGGCCAAGGAAAACAGTTCAGGACATGGCCACCATGAAACAGAGAGAGAACTCATCAAAGATAAAATATATACCCCAAAGGCATGCCCCAAGGGAACCACCTTCTCCAGCCACATCCTACCAACCTACAGTCATCACTTAATTAATCCTATCAGGGGATTGATTCACTGATTGAGTTAAGGCTCTTATAACCCAACCAATTTACCACTAAACCTTCTTGAATTATTTCACACAATAGCTTTTAAAAGATACCTAATATCCAAACCATAATAGGGAAGGATTGTTTTTCCATATCTTTGAATCTATATCTAAAACTCTCTCTGACTCAATATATGTGCTCAAAAAATGACTGTCAAATAATTGAATGAATGAAGCAGCCAGTATCTGAATCATGTGTCTTAGCTATTGGGAAATTTGACATTCCAGCTGTGTCCCGTGGTAAGATATCCAAGGCTAAGAACACGCAATGACTCATAATGGTAAGTAGTATTAACTTCCTTCATGTCAACGTCAGACACTTTTAATGTGGGAATGTGAATTTTTTTTTTGGTACAGGAGATTGAACCCAGGGGTGCTTAACCACTGAGCCACATCCCTATCCTTTTTTATTTTTTAAAGAGAGAGGGACAGTGAAAGAGAGTGAGAGAGAGGGGGGGGAGGGAGGGAAAGAGACAATCAATTTTAGTTAGTGTTTCATGTGGCTTTGGATGCTCCAACACTTCCTTGTATACTTGGTGCTGAGGTTCGAACCCAAGTCCCTAGTGCATGCCAGGCAAGCGCTGCAACCACTGAGTCACTGCTCCAGCCCCCCTTTTTTATTTTTCATTTTGATACAAGACCTTGCTAAATTGCTTAGGGCGTTGCCAACTTGGTGAAGCTGGCTTTGAATTTGCTGCCACAGTCTCTGGAGTCACTGGGAGTTCAGAGTGCACCACCACACCCGAAGGGAATGTGAATTCTTAAAACCTTAAAAAGATTTCCCTGAGGCTTGTAATCTATAGGCATTTAGGAAGCTGGTAATTATTGTTTGTGGATGTATCTTGTGCTTTTCAGTGCTAGTCATTTTTTCTTTGTAATGGCAGTTTGCAGGAAGATTAGTCTCAACACTTTAATAGCAGAAGAATGATTATATTTAATTTTAGACTGTGGGAACTTCCAAAAGACAAAGACTGCAGAACATATATTCTGGACAGTGTCAGAAATCTCTGCCACTAATTACTAGTTGGGTAATATGCTGTCTTTTCCCTTCCTAATATACAAATTAACCTTGGCATATATCAAGTTTACTTTCCTGGAATATTGAGTTGTTTTGATAACAATACTGAACAAAATTTCATGTACTCAACTGGATGGGTTATATTTAACCTGGCTGTGCCCTTTGGACTCATTATATTTGCTTTTTTTTTTTTTTGCAGTTTTCTGCATTTACCATTTCTTCCCCCCACCATTCATTTTTTTTTTTCAGTTCCAGCAGTTGACTGTTATGGTTGATTGTTACAAACGAGTCTGATGCTCCTACCATTGGACATTATGCATCATCAAGTTGTAAAAGAGGGAATCCAAAGTCCAGTCAATGGGGTTTTTTTTTTTTTTTTTGAGCGCAATAGACGCATTATTCTCAAAGACTGGCCTGAGGGATTTGGATTACTTAGAGAAAAACCTAAAACAAAAACAAAAAAGAAAAGAAAGAAAAGAAAAAAATCCATACCTAAACAAAACCTTTGGGGACTGTTATTGAGAAAACAGATACATAATAAACCGTTACTTTGACAAATATAAGCCAATATTAAAAAAAAAACACGACAAATGAGAAAATTCTGATCATAAGCCTCTTACAAGAAAGAAAAAAAAATTTCAAAAAGAAGATACTGTTTCAAACAAACAACTGTACTTGGCAGTATTGACTTTGCTAGGAAGACAGTGGACATCCACATGAACAATAAAAAATTAACGATTATGCATTGACTCACAAAAACGAATGAAATACTAAATTGCTTTATTCGAACTGCAACAATTGCTAAAGAAGGCATGCTCAACTTGAATTTCTGAGCGCTGAGCTCAGACGCCCTTCCCTCGCCCCGAGGCTGGGACTTGTAGTCTGGAAAGCAGAAGGCTTCTGCGCCGGAATTCAATTTCTCTGGTTAGTGCGGGTGGACGGAGACTCGTTAGGTCCAATCCAGTGTTCTGGGTCCTCATTGGGTCTGTGCATTGAGCACTTAATGCATTTTCCTAGTCCGCCAATGAACGATTTGCTCTAAGACGACTTTCACTGATTGGATACTTTTCCTCGCGTTGAACTCACTACCAGCCAATGGGCGGGCAGAAGCGGTGGAGGTGACCGGGTCACTGAGGGAGAGTCTGCAGAGCCTTCCCCGCCGAAGCCTTCGCTCTTTGGCTCTTTGAGGTAGTCCGGTTAATTGAGATTACTCAAGCCGCGGCGGCAAACCCAGGGTGTCGTTCGGCTCTGCCT
Organism: Aplodontia rufa; assembly: GCA_004027875.1. NCBI lineage: Eukaryota > Metazoa > Chordata > Mammalia > Rodentia > Aplodontiidae > Aplodontia > Aplodontia rufa. The sequence continues at coordinate 76,793 of PVKS010005907.1, forward strand.
GGATACCTTTACCCTGATGGTGCGGCAGGCTCTGGACTCCTAAGGCTCTGGAGCGGTATGTAGGGTCCAGGGGCGGCAGACAAAGCGGTGGAGGGAGAAGGCCGCGAGGAGCAACCCCTACCCCGCGGCGGGGAATCGGCCCGGGCAGGAGCGTCAGCCTGCGTTCCTGTTAGGGTTCAGCAGTTCGTTTCACCGCGGCGCTTTAAAATGTCCTTCCCGCGTGTACCTTGTGAAAATGTTACCTTCCCCTCCGCCGTCCCCACATCCAGCTTTTACTAATCCTAGCCTTTTTAGCAATGGATGTCGTTTCGCGTCTCCAACTTTTCAGTTTGTTGTTCGGTGGCTTTTAGTTTTGCTAACCTGCTTGTCTCCGACGAGCGGAAGGGCTTGCTTATGTTTGACTTAATTCAAGACGCGTCAGTGTTCACATCTGTATTTTTTAAAAAGTTGTTTGTGCTCTTAGCAATTCCTTTCGTGAGACTGTCCGGACACTCGATGAAATTGAGATTCCCGCCGGATCAAGTGTGTGTTTGGTAATTGCCAACATTCTATTTTACCATCTCGAGTTCTTATTTCCTTTGATCCTGGTACCCACTCAAAGATTGTTATGTGCGAATACAGAGGCTCAAAGAACGTAACTCAGCTTCTCAAAGAGGTAGTTGTTAGGAGAAAGCCAGATCAGATCTTAGTGCTTGTAATTTAAAAAAAAAAACCTCGGTTATTTCAATAAGGAATTAAGTTTGTGTATCCTCTGCTGCCTGTGAGGGCTGAGTATTTTCTTCTTTTTTTTTTTTTTTGGATAAATTATGAAATTTATTTATATTTCACCTTTTTAAAAGCCAGAACATAACAAATTTCACTTTCTGGAAAGTCATCTTATTAGAGATACATGAAGTGCACTAGGGCTGAGTATTTCTGTGAATTGAATAGCGAATCTTGACTGAAAGAAAATCTTTCAGGCACCTGCCCATTTACAGGTGTCTCACGTGTGTTTAACTCCTTGCATCAAGAAGTTTGACTTCCTGACAAGTAGCTTAGTCCTCTTCTGGAAGCATGCTGGAAAGGCAGAATCTCAGACCCTGCTCCACTTACTGAATCAGAATTTGCTTTTCAACAGAATCCTTTAGGTGATCAGAGTGCTTATTTAAAGTTTAGGGAACATTCTTTGTCTTCTAATGGTAGGTTTGTTTAAATGAACTAAACAAAAGAGAAAATAGCACACAGTTCATCTTCCTGTGGATAAAACTGGAATGTAGAAAGACAAGGGAAAAAGTTTTCTTTTATAATTTTCTAGAAAGTGAAGCCTTGATTTTTAAAAATATGTCTGTATTGTTGATTTTAGTTTAGCAGCCAAAAATCTTAAAGTAGGCATGAATATTTAAACTATGATTCAGAACTATCCTCTAAGACATTAGGTGTTTTAAAAAGTAAAAAGCAGACTGAGACAAAAGACATATTAAATACTACTGCTGACAATTAAAATTTCGAGAACCTTCTGTTTACCCACATTCAATCTGTGCACAGTCTCCCCCAACTGTGTTCCATTTATTAAGAAGACCTTCCAGTTAATTTCATTGGAAGAAAGGGGTAGATATACTTCTGGTTATGGTTTTTCCAGTTTATTATAATTTTGTTATCTGATGATAAAACTGAAACCTAGTTTCAAATTCACATAAACTTATGTTGCTCAATAATTAAAAGCCTTTTTTTTTTTTTTTAAGCGAGAGGGACAGTGAGAGAAAAAGAATCAATTTTATTTAATTTTCATGTGGCCTTCATTGCTCTAACACTTAGTTGTGTATTTGGTGCTGGTGTTTTTGAACCCCAGTCCTTGTGCATGCCAGGCAAACACCACAACCCCTAAGCCACCGCTCCAGCCCTAAAGACTCTTGCAGGGCTTTCTTTTTTTAAGAGAGAGAGGGACAGGGAGAGAAAGACAATCACTTTTATTTAGTTTTTCATGTAGCTTTGTTGCTCCAACACTTCATTGTGTACATGGTGCTGAGGTACGAACCCACATCTTTGCACGTTCCAGGCAAGCACTGCAACCCCTGAGCCACTGCTCCAGCCTTCTTCCAGGGTTTTAATTTTCAGATTTTTATTCAGTTATTCATAGCCATATCAAAACAAAACAAAACAAAACAAAAAAACCCACAAAAAATCATTCATTTATAGACCATAAAATTTGAGTGACTTATTTGTGCCAGAAATCACCTGGTGTGTTCATTAAAGTAAGTCTTTAATTGGGGAGTGAAATGAATCAAATTGTTTTTAATGTATGCCACAATGAAATCCATAATTTATATAATTAACACTTACCAAGAAAAGAAAAGAAAAGGAAAGACCACAAGAAAAAAGTTTTGGGCTGTACTTCCAAAGATTCTTACTTAGCTCTGGGTAGGGTCTAGGAATTTGCATTTTAATAATAATCTCAGTTTATTATGACGTAGGCTGTACAGGTTCACAATATTTTTTTCCACATTTATTAGAAGTATATTGCGATACAGGATACAGATGAGGGGGAAACATTGTCAAAACTGTAGCAATCAATGTGTATAAACTTTGTTAACCAGGGATAATGCTAACGCATGGATAAGCTACTATGGGTTTCATCTATTGCAGTTTCCCCCAGAAGAACTCATGTGTTAAATGGGTATCTAGTGTAGGAATAACATCGGCTTCTGGGATGGTTCCCCCACAGGTTCACAATTCTTGTCATTAGTGTTTTCAGTAACAGCAAAACTTTATAGAAAACAAACTTAATTACTCCTGAGCTTGATGCTCATTATAAAAGGTAGGGGAAAGTTTTTGTTATGCTTTGTTTTTTAACTTACATTATGTTTCATGGGTTACTGTAATATTGTTCAGATCAACATGTCAGATTATTTAAAAATCATTTTGAAGTTTGCCTAATTGGGAATAAAAAAGGTAGGATAGAATGAATCTGGAAATACCACTTAAAATCATTTTTTCCCCACAGTCTTTGAAGACAACAGTTTCTGTGGGCTGAGGCACAGGCAAGAATATTCTTGGGCTTCTTGATTTACAGCCTTCTTTCAGTCTCTCCTTTTTCCCCAGGGATTTTATCTTTTGTAGACCCAGAATGCAGGGTTTTTGTGTTAGATTCAGGTTGGGGGGGGGGGGATAAAAGCTATCAGCTGGCCACTTTTCCCTGACACACTTCTTTTAGGCCCAGAAATGTTCAAAGGGGAAAACATCACTGGCAGTGTTACAATTTAAGAATGTATAGCAAAGGTTACATGCTTGAATTGTAAAGATCTTGTTTATTGTAACTTTAGTGTTAAAATATGTATTGCTAAAAAGGAATTTATTAGAATAGTGAGTATGACATGTTCTTTAAACATTATGTACACAGATAACTTGATTTCTTTATTCAGCTTATTTTTTTTCAAACTATAGAATTGCCAATTTTTAATGCTTTTGTGATTTGTATTCATCTGTTTCTAAAGATATTGTTATCCTGGTTATTTAATAAGTACTATAATATTCCTCAGCATCCTAGAACTGATTTTGCAAACCTTTTCTACAGAATTTAAGAAGATTTTATTCATGTGCATGGCATAGAAGATGAATTCTTCCTCCTCCACCATGAACGAAGAACCTGATGCTCTGTCAGTGGTTAACCAGCTACGAGATTTGGCAGCAGATCCACTAAACAGAAGAGCCATTGTTCAGGATCAGGGATGTCTGCCTGGCCTTATTTTATTTATGGACCACCCAAACCCCCCTGTTGTCCACTCCGCTTTGCTTGTAAGTTGTCTTTAGTATTTTCAGTCTTGATATATTCACTTTGGCATTAAGGAGAATTTGAAAAGATATTAGATGACATAGTAAGAAATTAAGAGGCTTAGGCAAATAATTGTCTGTGTTTTCATATATACAAACATATAGTATAGTCCTTTTATGCAAATGGTAGTTATGCTACATTCTTTTTATTCTTTAACACAAATAGTAGCATACTACATACATGAAATGTTCTACAACTTCTTATTTTCAGTTAACAAGATATCTTTTTGTTTGTTGTGGTAACAGGGATTGAACCCAGGAGTGCTTTACCACTGAGCTATGTCCGTAGCCCTGTTCTTTTTGAGACAGTCTCAACTATGTTGTTGAGGCTGGCCTCAAACTTGGGATTCTCCTGCTTTAGACTCCTGAGTTGCAGGGGTTATAGGTGTGCACTACCATATCCAGCTACCTATCTCAAAACAAAAAGAAGAAAAGCTGGATCAGATAGTACATGATATTGAAAATTATTTTTACCTTTGCAGGGGATTAAAATTATATTATCATAAGTTAATTTAAAAAATAATTTCTTAGGGATATACTGAAATATTTACAAATGAGTTAATGTTTTCTCTATTTGCTGTAAATGCTCCGTTGTGGTTATGAACAGGGAAGACTAATGAAACAAGATTGCCAGGTGGTTGATAATTGTTGAACCTGAATGATGTGGACATCAGTTGCCCACCCTGCATTTTTTCTACTTTTGTGTGCTCTAAAACTTTCATAACAAAAAATATTTAAAAGCAAATTAATAGAAATTTTACTCACTATCCTTTACTTAAGGACCAATTATATAAAGTCCACAGTTAGTATAATTTCACAAGTTTGTACTAGAAAATATGCTTTTCCTTTTAGAGAACCAAATTATATAGTATTAGTTGCCTATTTGGCTTCCCAGAATGAAGTTTCATGAGCAAAACTGACAGTAGTAACAAATAGTAAGAATTGCACAACTCCTAGTTTGGGTCCTATTTTAGTTAGAAATACAGTAACAATGAGAAGAGAGTCTTGGCCTCTAGATAGGAACTTGGGGCTATAGGAAGCAAGGAGTCCTTTCTTTTTTTTTCTTGGGTTTTTTTTTGTTTTGGTAGCGTTGGGGATTGAACCCAGCTGTACCACTGAGCTATATTCTCAGCTTTTTT
>PVKS010005908.1:0-49892 GCA_004027875.1 Aplodontia rufa
TATAAAATGGCATGTTGCCTGTGTGTGCCTGCGCACATTCCTGCGTGACCCGTGTACTGCAGGTCATCCCTAGATGTCCCTTATATAAAATGGCATGTTGCCTGTGTGTGCCTGCGCACATTCCTGCGTGACCCGTGTACTGTAGGTCATTCCTAGATGTCCCTTATATAAAATGGCATGTTGCCTGTGTGTGCCTGCGCACATTCCTGTGTGTCCCAAGTACTGCAGGTCATTCCTACATGTCCCTTATATAAAATGGCATGTTGCCTGTGTGTGCCTGCGCACATTCCTGTGCACTGTAAATCCGTCTAGATTCCCTACATCATGTTACTGTTTTCTGTCACTGTGATGAAATACATGGGGCTGAGTGGTGTTTAAATTATAGAGATTTAGCTCACTGTTTTGGAGGCTGAAAGAACAGCATACTGAGGCCCTGGGCACAGGCCCCTTTGGCTGTGTCCTGTGTTACCTCATGGTGGGTGATATCATGGTGGAGTTCAAGTCCATCAGTGGCCTGGTTATTGGAGTTAGGCAGATAAAACGTTGAATTTTTGCTGGGCGTGGTGTTGCTTGCTTGTAACCTCAGCTACTCAGGAGGTTGAGGCAGGAGGATTGCAAGTTCCTGGCCAAGTTATTGAGACCCTTTGTCAAAATTTAAAAAGTTACAGAAAGTACTGGGGCTGTAGCTCAGTGGTAAAGTGCCTCTGGCTTCAATCCTCAGTAATGAAAAAAAATTCTTGTAAATGTGCCAAAGAAAATGGAAAGATAGGGAAAATGAATAGACGTAGGATTTCAAGTGCAAAATGGAATATCTGACAAAGAGCCTAATGGACAATCCAGACCTGAAAAACACAGTACCTGAAAGTTCTCAATTTCAGGTACTGTATTTTTCAGGTCTGGATTACAGCAGACTGGATGTATGCGAAGAATGGATTGGAGACTCAAGATAGGTTAGTTGAAATTATCCAAGCTGGAGCACCAAGGATACTGATTTAGGATGGCACACGATGAGCTAGTGAGAATGTGAGACTAGGAGTTGTGCTCTGTTGTGTGCCAGGACAAGGGTGAAGACTGTAAAATAAAAGAAAGGGATAAACTCAAAAATTCTCACATGCATTATCATGATTATTACAATAAAGAATTGGCAAGATTCGGCAGGATATCGATGTGAGTGTAAGGAACTGGAGGAATTAAAAATATCTCCAAGACTTACAGCTGATGTGCAGCCTCCTTTATGCCAGATTCTGTGCAGTGTGTTCTCATCCATGTCTCTGACCATCATCCTGAACACAGTGATATCTTTTCACTCATGAAGAAGTTTTGTCTCAGAACGGTCAGCTGAACATCCAAGAGCTTCCTAAGGAGTTTTGGTCTGGGTCTGGCTGCTCTGTGGGCCATAGTCTTTGTGAATATCACATTTCTTCTGGCTTGTAATGCTGGAGGAATGTAGTGTCATGGGCAGAACTGAAAGTTAGTGGAGACAGGAAGAATTTGAAAGCCTGAGGTGATTATAATATAGCTTGCAAGAGTTTTTGGTACTGGGGAGCCACATCCTCATCCCATTTTATTTTTTATTTTGAGACAAGGTCTTGCTAAGTTGCTGATCTTCCTGCCTCAGCCTCCTGAGTTGCTGGGATTACAAGTGTGTGCCCACATGCATGCTGGGTGAGGAGAGGTATCCTTAGGAAGTTGGAAATACTGCACTACTCATATAAGGCAGAAGGGCTAGGGTTGGGGTTGTGGCTTTGGGGGTGGTCTGATTATAGGTGATGATTAAGCCATTAAAGTGGATGGATTCGTTAACAGGTGATGTCGAAAGCCTTGGGGAATAATACTTCAGGTAGGAGGTAGGAGGAAGACTACGGGTACCAGAGCAGTCAGGGAGATGGGTGGGAACACCAAGAGAGTATAGCTCCATGGAAGATCAGGTAAGGGCCAGGAATGTGTAGCAAGAGGAGATGAGTGACACAACTCTTAACAAACATGGTGTGCCAGAGCTGTGCTGGGAGCTGGCGACATGCTGGGGTCCCAGCAGACAGGATTCCTGCCTCAAGGAGGTGGGTCTTGGCAACGAAGGTGGCAATGAATCAATGAATGAAAAGATAGGAAGGAAATCAGTAGGTTAATGCCAGAGAGCATCAGGGGGTAAAAAAGGCAACTTTAGAATGAAAATGTTAAGAAAACTGACCTGAAGGATGAAAGTCAGCCAGGAAAAAGCAGCCAGCCTGAAGATTCCAAGACAGCACAGAGCTTGGCGAGGCTGAGGATTGAAAGCAGACCAGTATGACCAGGGTTGGGTAAGCGTGGGGAACAGCAGTGGCCAGTGCTCTTGATAGTTGTGGCTGTCAGGAAGGGGCTGGTGGTACAATGGGAAGCCACTGAGAATTCTAAGGAAGGGAGAGACATGTCTATTCGTGTTTCATAAAGACGATCCTGGTTGTTATGTGTAGGGTGTGTGGTAGGGGACAGGAACAGAAGCAGGCTAACAAATTAAGCCCTCACTGAGAATTAGTAAGACGTGTATAGTGTACTTGGACTCAAATTCTCTAGAGAGTGTTCCTTATTAGCATTGCAGTGTTATTTATTTCTTGATTCTGGCACCACATTGTCATTTTCCAGAGAATGACAGAAGAGATTCTGAGTGTCTTCGTCTTTTGTGCATGAAATAATTTGATTAGCTATTTAGGAAGGGACGTTCATGCTATTGGACATTGACTTCTGCCCTTACTCCAATAAGAAAACTTAGTGGCAAATTTTTTGAATCATTTTGGAGTTATTAGTTTCCATTATTATTGCTATTTTTTGGTACTGAGGATTGAATCCAAGGACACTTAACCCCTTAGCCCTTTTTATTTCTTATTTTGAGACAGGATCTCACTAAGTTGCTAAGGCTGGCCTCAAACTTGTGATCCTCTGGCCGTGGGCTCCTGAGTAGCTGGGATTACAGGTGTGCACTGCTGTGCCTAGCTTGGTTTCCATTAGAACGTTTGTTTCTCTTCCCAGATCTGCTTATGAGTTGGTGACACTGGAAATATTAGGTATAGTCAGTCTTTGAGTGACTTTTTTACTTAGATTCTGTAATTATTTATTAATTTTTTAGTGTTTAGTATAAAAATTTTTTTCAAACGTGGGCAAAAGCAGAGAACATAATATAATAACCTCCCATAAGAACCTGTCATTCTGTGTCAACACCAGGCACTTCTGGCTGATCTTGGTCTACCTGACCTTCCAGGTACTCCTCCCCACCCCTGTTTATTTTGAAGCAGATTCCAGATGTGTCACCATCTATAAATAGCTCAGCATATACTTCTAAGGGCAAGGACTTCCCACATTTTAGTGTTCGTTTTTATTCTCTTTCAAGCATATAAGTAGGTTGTATATGTGGGTGGTTTGCTGTGAGGGTCCCAGAATGTACCTGTTGTCCAAGCGTAGTTATCAGTAGAATGCTGTTCTCTTGAAAGAGTGGACAATAAATTCTATGGCTCTCTGTATGTGCAAGGGAAGCCTTTTTAGAGGAATGATGAGTAAATTCTTCAATAGCATCTTCAGCATTGAGCATTTTCCTATAACATGCTACTTCTCTATTTCCTCTTTAAATCAGGAGAGCAAGCCCTGGTGTTCACTCTTTTAAGAAATTATTTGTGGAAAGATAAAGCTCCCTGAGAAAGGAAGGCTCCTGGCACCTGGGGTCAGGAAGGAGTGGGTGGCTGCATCCCTTTGAGGATGTCTTCTCCCCTTCATGCTGTTCTTTGTTATGATTTTGTTATCAGTGCAGTCAAAAGAGAGATTTAACCTCTGAATCAAAAGGACAACATTAATGCTTTAAAATTACTGACCCACCCCCCAGTTCTTTGGAATGTGTGGCCAGCTGTTACGTGTCCAAGTTGAGATTGTTCAAATTCCGTGCTGGGTAGAGTTTTGTTTGTCTTTGTTGTCCTTCTTTCTTGTTCCACTGAAACCTTTTAGTGACGCTGCTGTCAAGTCTTAAATGTGAGTGAAGACTGTCAAGCTTTCATGTACATCTGGAACAAAGCTGGAAACTGGAGAGCACTGAGCCTGTGTGAAGCAGCTCTGCCCTGATCTGCTCTGTGGCAGTGATGTTCCCTGAGGTCACGGTCACTATGTTCTAGAGTCTCCAGTTACAGTGGCACGGCTTAGCTGTGTCAGGAGTATGGTGCATACTCTTTTTTGGAAGAAATGAATGAAATATTCGTTCAGGAATGTTATTTGGCACCCTTCTAGGCGTGCTGAGTGAGGAGAAAGTAGGTAGAAAGATTCTGTAGCCTCTACCGGTAACGTTCGATGAGAGCGGAGGAGTGCGAATGTTTCAAGATTGACCAGCTCACAGTACCTCATATCCTCTGCTTTACTTTCATAGCCACACAATACATTACCTCCATGTACTGATCTCCGTTTTACAAGATTGGAGCACCAAGGCACTAGGTCTGATGGCAAGTCTGTCCCTAAAGGATAAGAAATGATCCTGTCATGTCTAAGTATAATGTTCTTCTTAAAAGACCAAGTTACTATTTCTGTTTTAAGAAGGAGCACATGATGTCTGCTAATGGAAGATAAAGACACAAACTGGGAAATACCTTTCGTCTCTGGATTACTGAATCTACTACTGGCTGAAGATCAAAAGAGTTCTCTCAGCTCTTTTCAGCTCTAAATTTAACACGTTGAGCTCTCCAGTTTGTTTTTGTTAAGTGGTTCAGAGGATCCTTTAGTACAGGGAGTGAACATTGGTAACAAGGTTGGGTAGGAAGGTGTTTCTCTTCCCTGCTGCAGGCGTCTTTGCTGACTGTTGGTTTTAGTTGATCATCGTCTGGTGGGGTTCTAATGCTGCTCCAGATCTTGTTAAATAGGAGGAGATTGGGTTGGGGGAGTGTAAGCTGAAATGTTGAGGACCCTCATCAACCGCAAGTAGTGTGCCATACCACACAGCATCTCTGCACTGGACTCACAGTGCTTTTGCTACAGTGTTTCATCTTAGAAGGTTTGAGCATTTTCTAGAAATGTTGTGGGGTGGTGGGTGGTGTAGAACATAATCTTTTCGAGACTGACACGGTTCTTTTTCTTTTGCAGGCCTGGTTGTTGTGAGTGACATGGACAAGAGGCTGGCAGTTCTAACTGCCAGCTGCTCTAACCAGCCACTGGACAGCTGTGCAGTGGAAACTGTGCATATTTATTGGTCGTCAAAAACAAGGAGCAAGAGCTATGGCAGTTGAAATGGTCTTTGTGATTCCACGGTGTTTTTCCTGGGTTCCATCACCTGGGATCTCCCTTCCCTCTCAGCAACAATGTGGTACCTTTTACTGTTTGGTGAGGATTAAGGACGTGCTCTTTGGTCAACAGCCAGAACTTAAAATCTACTGGAATAGGATCAGACACCACTCTATTCACAAATGAGGAAAATGAAATTTCCATTTTATTTGGTGCCTTGTACAGGGAGTGCACTAACGCTTTCAGAAACGCGTGAGTGAAAAAGAGGTTGTGTTTTGCTGAATAGAGACTCATGGTTATGGCGAGTGACCCAACGTGACCAGAGGGGGCAAGAGCCGCAAGGAACTCATGACAGGTTATACCATGTTGCGGAATGGGGGAGTGGGGAATGGAGGTCAGACGTGCATGCTGCGCTGGTTCAACCGTGTCCGGCTCACGTGGCTCACTTTGACCCTGCTCCTCATCCTCGTATCCTTTCCTGTCATCGCCCACTATTACCTCACCACGCTGGACGAGGTGGATGAGGCAGGCAAGAGGATCTTTGGGCCGCGGGCCGGCAACGAGCTGTGCGAGGTGAAGCACGTGCTGGACCTCTGCCGCATCCGTGAGTCGGTGAGCGAGGAGCTCTTACAGCTGGAAGCCAAGCGGCAGGAGCTGAACAGCGAGATCGCCAAGCTGAACCTGAAGATCGAGGCCTGTAAGAAGAGCATCGAGAGCGCCAAGCAGGACCTGCTGCAGCTCAAGAATGTCATTAGCCAGACTGAGCATTCTTACAAAGAGCTCATGGCTCAAAATCAGCCCAAACTGTCTTTGCCCATCCGACTGCTCCCGGAGAAGGATGATGCTGGCCTTCCTCCCCCAAAGGTCACGCGGGGCTGCCGCCTGCACAACTGTTTTGATTATTCTCGTTGCCCCCTCACCTCTGGTTTTCCAGTCTACGTTTATGACAGTGACCAGTTTTCCTTGGGCAGCTACCTGGACCCCCTGGTCAAGCAGGCTTTTCAGGCTACAGCACGAGCCAACGTTTATGTTACAGAAAATGCAGACATTGCCTGCCTGTATGTGGTATTGGTGGGAGAAATGCAGGATCTGATAGTGCTGCGGCCTGCTGACCTTGAGAAGCAGTTGTATGCTCTACCACACTGGCGGACAGATGGACACAACCATGTCATCATCAATCTGTCACACAAGTCGTACACACAGAATTTACTGTACAATGTCAGCACAGGCCGTGCCATGGTGGCCCAGTCCACTTTCTATGCTGCACAGTACAGGCCTGGCTTTGACTTAGTGGTATCACCACTGGTCCATGCCATGTCAGAACCCAACTTCATGGAAATCCCACCACAGGTGCCAGTTAAGCGGAAATATCTCTTCACCTTCCAGGGTGAGAAGATTGAATCTCTGAGGTCCAGCCTTCAGGAGGCCCGCTCCTTTGAAGAGGAGATGGAGGGGGACCCTCCTGCTGATTACGATGATCGGATCATTGCCACCCTAAAGGCAGTCCAGGACAGCAAGTTAGATCAGGTCCTGGTAGAGTTCACCTGCAAAAACCAGCCGAAGCCCAGTCTGCCCACCGAATGGGCGCTGTGTGGGGAGCGGGAGGACCGTCTGGAATTACTGAAGCTTTCCACCTTTGCCCTCATCATCACTCCTGGAGACCCCCACTTGGTCATTTCATCTGGGTGTGCAACTCGGCTCTTTGAAGCCCTGGAGGTTGGTGCTGTTCCAGTTGTGCTGGGGGAACAAGTCCAACTTCCTTACCAGGACATGCTGCAGTGGAATGAGGCAGCCCTGGTGGTGCCCAAGCCTCGTGTCACTGAGGTCCACTTCCTGTTACGCAGTCTCTCAGACAGTGATCTGCTGGCCATGAGGCGGCAAGGCCGCTTTCTCTGGGAGACTTACTTCTCTACTGCTGACAGTATTTTTAATACCGTGCTAGCTATGATTAGGACTCGCATACAGATCCCAGCTGCTCCCATCCGGGAAGAGGTAGCTGCTGAGATTCCCCATCGTTCAGGCAAGGCGGCTGGAACTGACCCCAACATGGCTGACAACGGGGACCTGGACCTGGGACCAGTGGAAACGGAGCCACCCTATGCCTCACCCAAATACCTCCGCAACTTCACCCTGACTGTCACTGACTTCTACCGCAGCTGGAACTCTGCCCCAGGGCCTTTCCATCTTTTCCCCCACACGCCCTTTGACCCCGTGTTGCCCTCAGAGGCCAAGTTCTTGGGCTCAGGGACTGGATTTCGGCCTATTGGTGGCGGGGCTGGGGGCTCTGGTAAGGAGTTCCAGGCAGCACTGGGGGGCAATGTGCCGCGGGAGCAGTTCACGGTGGTGATGCTGACCTACGAGCGGGAGGAGGTGCTCATGAACTCCTTAGAGCGGCTGAATGGCCTCCCTTACCTGAACAAGGTGGTGGTGGTGTGGAACTCACCCAAGCTGCCCTCAGAGGACCTGCTGTGGCCCGACATTGGCGTCCCCATCATGGTAATAAAAGAGTGGGCAGTCGCTTACTGAGAGGAATCACACTTTGCACTTGATGCCTTTCCCTTTAGCTGTCATGACTTAGTGGCAAGGAACATACGTGTGCCTTTTAAAAAGCCAGTCCAGATTCCCCTCCCTGGGAAATTCCTGCTGACTACTTCTTCAGGCCTCGTCTGGCCATTGCTGCTACTCACTTCCAAAATGCCGGAATTGATGCTGGACCCACGAGGTTATCCCGTGACGTTCAGCCTGCCCATCATAAAGATGAGAAAGCTCACATTGAGAAAGGACTTAGGATGTGGGCACTGTAATTAAGTGTTATGTGACATATGATTATCATTGCTTCTTCATTTTATATCTGTGGGAGCTGAGGCTTGGAGAGGTTAATTAATTTGCTCAAGGCCATGATGAGTAATGGAGGAGCTGAGCTTTACAATGTCTGATTCCACAAGATGGGAAGTAGAACGGTGTCATCTCCCAGCATCCTCCGGAAGCCTCCTGGAAGAGCGCACTGGGGCTTGATGTTGGGGAGTTGGAGAGCCTTCTTGCATCTCTCATGTTTAGATGCTGTAATTCTACAGGAAAGACTAGTGCTAAATACCTAGGATTGGCTGGCATTCTGAGGCTTTTCGTATCTACCTGCTCGAATTAAACTTGGCAGTGTAGAGAGAGAGGCAACTCCTCTCTCTCAAATGCAAGGGCTTAAAGCAGACCTCAACTACTTTCCCTGCAACATAGGTACTTTCTAGAAAAAGGTAGCAGTGATCAACAAAAGGTCTGAGGGTCTTGCTTAAGAAAAGTAGTGATTTTTACTGATGATATATTTGTGTGAGGCTATCCAAAGACAATAGGGTTCTTAAAACTTGTATTTTTTTTTCTTGGATTTTTTTTTTTTTTTGTAGATGGACATAATACCTTTATTTTATATATTTTTATGTGGTGGTGCTAAGGATCAAATTCAGTGCCTCACACATGCTAGGCAAGTGCTTTACCACTGAGCTACGAGCCCAACCCCAGGATTCTTAAAGCTTTCCATCCCAGAAATTATCATGTGATTTAATAAAAAAATTTTGTAAATGGGATGATTTACACATGTTTCTACAAATACATTTTATTTCCTTCCTCAGTTACAGCTTCATGAATGCCATTGAATTAAAGAAACAAAAAAATCAGCACTTGCTTTGTGCAGGGCGAATGGCATCACTCACTGGGATGACAGCTGCCTTCGCTTTCTGTTTTTCCTGACTATTCTTTGAGTTTGGTCAGGATGTGGAGAAACTGGTGCCCACCGGTAAACGATGACTGGACCCCATCCGAGCATTTGCCAGGACTGTGGTGGGAAATGAGAGTTCTCTGATTGCTGGGCAGCACACTGCAGTAATGTAATACCTAGTTGGAAGTGCAAGAAGCTTTCCAAATAGCGGACCATTCTAGAAAGCCTCATGTCAGGAGAGCAGTTTTTTTCCTAGTTCTTTTTAAAAAGCAGCAGAGGTTGGAAGCTGGAGAGACCCAGGCTGTTCTCTCCCTATGTTGACGCTGGTGTCGGTCAAGAGTGGCAGGGGTCTCAGCAGCAGTTGCCTTGCTGACCTCCTGGCTGTGGGCGGAAAACAGCGGCAGTCCGCTCTCCTCTGGGGGATGCTGCTGCAGTGGTGCACCTCGGAGTGCTTTCCACCAGATGCAGTCACCTGCTCGTCATGTCAGGGTCAGCAGGGCTTTGTACAGTTGGCAGTGCGGTGGCTCCCAGGCAGTTGCATGGATCCAGTCCTTCAGGGAGGATGATTTGAAGTCAGCATGTTCACTAAGCGAACCAACTCAGGAGCCTCCATGTCATTTCAGAAAATGGTGGGCAGTTTGGGGTTCTCTTATGCTCAGCTTCCCAACTAAGCAGTAGGCATAAATGCTAGATTGTGTGGGCTGTGAAATCTGTTGTGCCCTAGCTGTTTAACTGGGAAAGGATTGTTTTATGGGCACTGGTAGGTCTTTTATATAAAATTCCTTGTTTTTTTTTTGATAATTACATGATGAAGGGTCTGGCTTAGAATGAAAATGGATTTTATTGCCACCTTCTTTGGATACTTTGATTCCACATGCTCTGTGCAAAGAGAATTTCAGCTCCAATGCGGTAGTGTCTGGGCAAGAAGCCAGGACCTGCAGAGAGATGGGAGAAGTGTGGCACTCTCACCTGAGTGGAGTAGGACTGCTGCAGAGCAGCGTGGTGGCAGCGGCTGTCGGTGCTCTCCTGTCCCTTGCCTCTTTGTAAATGGTTGGAGCATAGCCACATATCTAATGGAAGTCAGATGGAGAGAATTACTGTGCCAAGGAACTTGATGGCTGTTCTTTTGGAAAACTCCCTTCTGAGTTGGAGGACCATGCTTTCATGGCGCCTTAAAGACGCTCCACCGTTCCTGATGATGCATCAGTGGGCTTCCCCTGTATGCAAAGTGTGACTTTCTCTGACTGCTTTCAGGATTTTCTCCTCATCTTTGGTTTTCAGCAGCTTAATTATGATGTGTCTTGGCATTACTTTCCTTGATTTTTATTCTGAAGTGTGTTGATATTTTTGTTTTCTAAGGCAGATAATTTGGACCCGCACTGAAAGTTCTCTTGAATGGCTACTTCAGAGTTGGTTGAGTACTTTTCTATTTGCTGGTCTGCTTGCAACCTGCACCAAGCATGGGAGGGGTAGAGGTGGGCCAGAGACTGGGTCACAGCACTGGGAGGTCCCCCTCTCTGGATCTCTGTTTTCTGGAATATCCTTTTCTCTTTTCAGGGGCAGTTTTTGCCCCAAACTCTTTCCTCTTATCCTTCAGGCCAGAATGACTAGGTTTTGTGTGAGAAGTCCAGCTGTCCTTCATGGTGCTGGCCATGGTCTCAGGGTGAGAGCAGTAGCGACTGCCATCTCAGCAGCAACCTCCCTCTAAATGTCAGCTCCCGTCCGTAATGGGCTTGTGTGGCTCACTGTCCTGTGGCTTCAGGAAAGTGCTTTCTTGCTGTAGTTTTGGGGTTCATGGTTTTCATCTGTAGGATTGTCTGGTGGAGACAGCACCTCCTAAAGCAGAAACATTTTATTAGGTGAGAGTCCCCCTCCCTGTCAGTGGACGTGCACAGCTTCTTCAGCCACTCCAAGCTGGGGCCCCGCAGGTCCTAGGGGTGGCCGGGCACATCAAGCATGTTCCCTTCATCACGGAGAGGCACTGAGTAGTTATAGGGTGTGGCCTTGTTAATCATGATGATGTACTTGGTGTAGGGGCTGAGTGGGGGCAAAATTACAGTTCCAGGAGGATTCTAATGTTCTCTGGGGTTCCCTTTTACAGGCAGAGTACTTTGGGGGAGTAGGTGGAGGCAGGGATGGGAGCCCAGCAGTCAGGGATAAGTCGAGCCCAGGATCCCGATGGTGAAGGACACGACCAGCACCAGCCCCTTGGCCCAGGTATTCTTGAGGCAGCAAGTGCGTGCAGCCTCTTTAATACTATCTTACAAGTAGTGTATTGGCAAAGAGGAGCAGGGCGTGGAGGGGTCTGCCTCTGTGGCGCACCCGTGTGTGTGCGCTTCTCGGCGCTCAGGCTGCCAGAGGCTTTACCTCTGGCTAGACTTCCATGCACAGGAGAGGCCATTATAAAGGCTCATGTCTTAGAAACTTGATAAGTTCTGTTTTTGTCTCTGTCCATTCTACTTTAAAAAATATCTCTTGCATGATCAGATGATTTCTAGGTGAATCGAACAGGAGGAACCTCTCTGAGCTTCTGAACCAGGTCGGGGCTGTGCCAAGGCTGGTCCACCTCCCCGGGTGTTGGCAGATCAGGACACGTGGGTTTTGTTCTTTGACAGGATTTTACTTAATGACACAAAGGCTATAACTATGGCTTTCTCTTTCTGTTTGAGGTGGATTATGTGACTGCAAAAGATTATAAGACAAAGCTACCAGAAATTGGAAGTTAATAGTCAAAATCATAGGAATTTGAAGGAATTGCTGAAGAGTCATGTTGTAAAAATGGTTTATTAATTGTAGCAAGTCAGTTATATAGGTAATCATAACTTACAGTTTATCATACTATCTTAATTCAAAGTAAGGAATCTCAGACTGCAAGAATTGTCTTGCTTCAGGTCATTGGACTAACTCAGACTCACCAAGTGCTTTGTAATCCCAATTACGGAGGCAGAGTAGTTGTTTCGTATCTCAGTGGTAGAATGCTTGCCTAGCATGTGGGAGGCCCTGGGTTCAATCCCTAGTACCACAACCAACCAAACACACCTAAATTAGAATAGTTTCAGGACTTCTAGCCAAAGGTCAGTGCCTGTTTTATTTACCAAGCCTGAATTTCTTGGAAAAGCACAAGCCTGTTTATAAATAAGTTATGCATCCATGGAAATACATATAATGTATAAAGCATATATGCAAAACATAACAAAATGTGAAGAGGTTGTACTAATCTCACGGTAAAATAATTGTCAACAGTGTCAGCAATTTTTCTGTGATAGGCACTATGTATGGTCTTCCCCCACCCCCAGGGGATTGAACCCGGGGCTTTTGTACATGCTAGGCTCTAGCACTGAGCTACAGCCAAGCTCTTTTTTTGTTGAGATAGGGTCTCATTAAGTTGCCCAGGCGGGCCTTGGACTTGGATCCTCCTGCCTTAGCCTCCTGAGTAGCTGGGATTATAGGCGTGTGCCACCATGCATAGCATCCAGGCACTGTGTGTGGTCTTTTGCGTGTGTTCTCTCATTTGATGTTGAACCTCTTTTTTTTTCCCCCTTTGGTACTGGGGATTGAACCTAAGGGTTTGGTAGTTCTGGGCTATGTCCCCAGCCCTTTTTAATTTTGAGACAGGGTCTAACTAAATTGCTTAGGGCCTTGCTCAGTTGCTGAAGCTGGTCTTAACCTTGTGGTCTTCCTGCTTCAACCTTCTGAGGGCCACAGCACCTGCTGAACCTCTAACTTACATTTTACCTGCAGTTTCAAAGAGATCATCGCTAACTTTTATGAGTTAGTACAAAGTCATCCCAATCTAAAATGTATAATATTTTTATACTGTGTTAGCCCAATATTTCAAGTTATAAGTGGAAAACCACTTCACTCCGTTATTTCTTACTCCTTTCTCCTCCTCCTTTGCACTTCCCAGCCTTGGCTGCCACCCCTGGTGTTCATGGATGATTGAGTCCCTTGAAGAATCTGGACGTTGTGGAGGTCCTTTATGGAGACCCCGCTCTGCTCCCCTCCACTGCTCACCGCACGCTGTTTCACGTGGGACTCATGTGTTAGGTGCACATGAAGTTCACCTGTGCCTCTTCTGGGGCCTCATTTTCTGGATTGCTGAGCTCTGTAATGGGCTATTTTATTATGTTAGAGGAAGAGGAAGCTGGAAGGCAAGTTGGCTGCTGTTTCCTTTCTTGCCGTAGGGTGTCCTGAATCATGGTTCATTCTTGGTGGACTCACTGCAGGAGTGTGTGACGCAAGCTTGCTTTTGGAGGCTGGAGGCTGGAGGCCGTGGGCTTTGGGCCCTGACTGGGCTGAGTGCGATCAGAAAGAAAGGATAGCATTTAAGTATGTTCAAGTTTCTGAATTTGGTGGTTGGGAGAGTTCTAGGCCATGATTGCTGCCCTTCCCATTCCACTTGCGGAGAAGGAAGCTGTGATGACAGACTGAAGGCTTTTATGAGTGACAGCAATGGAAGAGCCAGCAAAGCCCCGACTGGGAGCCCCGTGTGTGAAACCAGAGTAGCGAACGCTCTTGAGCATTGCTCCTGATTTGACCCCTGTGTCCACTGGAGTTTTTGCTCAGGTTGATACTGAGAGGCTGCCTCATTCCTCTCTGATTATCATTCTTTGATATTCCTAAATATATTGAACATTTATTGATAGTCTTGATCTTTTCAGGTCTTTATTCCATATTCTAAAAACAGAATGGAAGGGCTGAATTGTGTGCTGTTTCCGACTCCTTCATTTGTACTATGTAAAACCCTTGTTGAACATCTGCCATGTGCCAGGCACCATGGCCTGCTCATTCTGGTCAGTGTCATACTGGTGACTAAGTCACTGGTTTGCAAGTCATTCTTCATGTTCACAAGCTATTAAAGTGTAATCTTAGTGTCTAATGGAACTGTGCTGAAATAACACGGACAGATAGACAGTGTTGGGGCGGGAGCTGTTTTAATTTGAAACAAAATAAAAACAAGAATGAGAATCTTTCCTAAATGCCAGGCACTACTTCCTGACTGATTTCTTTTTACATTCGATCTGCTTTTCTGCAGTTCCTGGCAGCTGAAGCTGATCTATGTGTTTGCCTTTAGAAATGTTTGAGTTTTTTTGTTTGTTTTTTTTTTTTTTTTAAGAGAGATGGACAGGGAGCGAGAAAGAATCAGTGTTTATCTAGTTTTTCATGTGGCCTTCGTTGCTCGGACACTTCGTTGTATACATGGTGCTGGGGTTTGAACCAGCATCCTCATGCATGTCAGGCAAGCACCGTAACTGCTGAGCCACTGCTCCAGCCCGTTTGAGTCTTTTTATCCTTCTGATTTTGGTGCCATACCAGTAATGGTTAGCTGTGCATTTGTCTCACCATTACACACCACAGCTTTAAAGTAAGCCTGTTGAAAGATGGCCACCCCTTCACCCTTCCCTCCTTCCTCTCCTTCCCTGCCACACGTGAACTTTAGTTTGTATTTGAAAATTGGTAAGGGCACAGGTCTTTGGTTATAGAGAAGAGGTGGTTGCCCTTGGGTAAGGAACTGTGGCTTTTCCTGAAGTACTGTGTGCTCTACCATCTTCTGGAGATGGACGTAATCAGGGCTTCTCAGCAGTGGCACCAGTGATATGTTGGGCTGAATCATTCTTTGTTTGCCAGGGGAGGCTATGCTTTGTATTGTAAAACTCAGCAGCATTCCTGGCCTCTACCCGTGAGACTCAAGCAGCTCACCCTCCCGCTCAGTTATGACAACTGAAAATGTCTCCAGACGTTGCCAGATATCCCATGGTGGATGGGTGTGGGGACCCCTTCTGCTGGAGATCCCCTGCTCTAAAGTCTTCCCGGCTTTTTGCACCCCAGGGCCTCCTGCACACCAGGCAAGCCCTCTGCCACTGAGCCAACTCCCCAGCATTGTTCTCAGTTCTTGAAGCAGACTTGACCACAATTGTTGGTCAGTCGGCCACAAAAAACCTGCAGTCCTTGATGTTGTTTCTGCGAATGCTTACAGCGTTACTTTTTTCTGATTGCTGTTCTGACTATTACAATGCAGTTCCCGGGACCTGAGCATCTCGCTGTCAGTTCTGGTCCAGGGGAGGTGCACTGTGCTCCTCAAATCAGCAGCGGTGGTTCTTGCCTTGGCTCTCGACCCGCAGGTGATGTATCTTCATATCTTTCTCAAGAGATTGGGGGTAAAATTTGGACAAGCCATGTTTGCCCTTCTATCTCTGTGACTCTACTCAGGTCCTCTTGCTTGGTTGAGTATGTAAACCAGACAGATCATTTTGTCATGATCATTTTTTTTTCCTCGTTTCCAAATTTTGGTTGTTTGTAGGATTGTCAAGTTTGGCTGATGAATAACTTTAGTTTTTGTGGGCAGCATGGTGGTTTAGCTGGTGTGTGCTCATGTTCCTGCCTCCACAGCTGGCTTTTTCTTCTGCACTAGTACTTATCAGAGTAGTTGCCTGGTGTCTTGTGAATTGCGGATTCTGCCTGGGTTGCTCAGGGCCTGAGTTCTCAGGTGATGTCCCTACTGCTGGGCTTTGGTCACATGGAGTGCTGTGGCTTTGCTGTTCCCTGATGACCGGTTCTGCTGTGGATAACCCTCCTGGAGGTTAACCCACAAAGTGGTAATCTGCAAGTGAATATTCAAGATCTGGGTTTTTACCTTTCAGGGTGTCTTCACTGTTAGGCTTAGCTGTGAATGTTTACTGCTGCAGCTGAAAGGGTCTTTGTTCAGCTGAATGGAGAATCTGTTTGGTGAGAAGCAAATGCTAGGTGTGTAAGGAATGAAAAGCCAGGGATGGGGTGGGTGTGAACAGTGCTGCTCTCCAGCCTGTCCCAGGTGGGCATTGTTTACGTTTTGATGTTTCTGAAATTGGGAAGTGGTGTTGCCCACCGCTGAACTTGCCGGATGGCTCTCTGGGGAGCAGCAGTGCTGAGGCGAGAGCTGCGGGGCTCCCCTGCTGGCTGCCTCTCCTCATGGCTCAGGCCTCCACTGCTGAATCCCCCAGCCCTCTGCCGAATGCTAATGAACATGCTTCTAGGCAAGATGGATTTAATGGCCCCTGCTTGGCTCTGACATCTGGTATCTGTAGCAGCATGTCTGTTACGGATCTCTCTGTGTCTTGGATTGGGCAGGACCTCCTGTGGGGCTGAGGTGAAGTCTGAACTTGGTTGAGTGAGGTAGCATTGCAGGTGGTCAGTTATTTCACAGATCGATTGGCGTGTATATTGATAGTACACTTTCCCTGGTGGTTTTGGATCAGTTTATCAGGGAGGACTGGGCTGGTGCGAGGAGTGCGAGGGCGAGGCCGGCACTCGAGCCAACTGTGTGTGTGGTCACTCTGGTGTCAGTTTGTCCAGGTGTGAAGTGACTCTTGACTGTGTGATCTCCCAGGCCTTTCAGACTGTGAATTAATCAAAGTGTGAGGATTCTGCTTCAGGAACAAGGACGTGACTCATTCTGACAAGAGGTGTGGGTGTGACGGGAGGCATCTGCAGGCAGATGGATGGCCTCTGGGGGAGGATTTTGCAGAAGGGAAGGAACGGTGGCTGGTTTGGTCATGGGAGTGTCCTGGAACCAGCTCTAAGCTTCGACACTTCGGGTACGGTTGACTCCCACAGCCAGGTACAGGTCATCCTCAGTACAGGTGACCTCCTGGCTTTCTGAAAAAACCATTCCCCACGAGATGCTCTTTGTTTTTTGAGAATAAAGTAATGTTTCCTTATCGCTTGGACTATAATTAGCCAAAGATACTGTAGAAATAAGCTGAACTGTCAGAGTGCTGGCCGCTGTCATTCATGATTTGAGACTTACACGGCAAGGTGGATACGCAGCTGCCAGCTTCCCTGAAGACAGACTGAGCTTATCTCAAACATGGGTCAGGTAAACTTTTTTGTTGTTATCCTACTCTTTGAGTTATCAAAGAGTATTTTATGGAGCAAATGCTTTTGCAGATTTTATCCCTTTGCTTAGGTACAGAGTGGAGGTCATGGCTCCCGGCCTCACTGAGTCGGTCCTCCTGTCGGGCTCCCGGCCTCACTGAGGCAGTCTGCCTTGAGAAGCAGGGTTTTGGTACATGCTGTTGGCGGTGTAGGTGGCACTGCTGTAGTGGAGTAATGAATCTCGAAAGCATAGGCGGTGCCTTTTCTTTTTTTTCCAGCTTATGTCTGCCAAAAAAGCCTCAAAGTTGAGGGTCAGAAGGGATGTAGACTCTAGGGATTTCTGAGTTTGGTTTTAAAGTTTGGACAAGCTGGTGGATCTGGGGTGGGAACTGGACTCAGTTCTACTTTGCCACCTTGTGTTCTCTTGGGAAAGTTATTTTTAATTTCCTAGGTTGTATTTATTGCATCCAGAAGATCCATAGCCTTGGAACGTTCCACAAGAAAATTGCTTAACAATGAATTTTGTTTAAAATGTGAGATCCTCACACATTTTTTGAAGTGAAGGCAGTTTTTATTCCTGAAAGGCATGCTCTTGTTTTTCAAGTAGTAACTAATCAGACCAAATAATTCAGTGGAGTTAGCCAGTCTCCCTTGACCTCAGGACGATTTCGAATCTGCTATTGTAACGCAGCATAGATTTCCTGTGTCTTTCTCCCTCTTACAGGTGGTCCGCACTGAGAAGAACAGTTTGAATAATCGCTTCTTGCCCTGGAATGAGATTGAAACGGAGGCCATCCTGTCCATCGATGACGATGCGCACCTCCGCCATGATGAGATCATGTTTGGGTTTCGGTGAGGACTTTTCAGTGTGGAAACGCTGACTGTGAGGTAGTAGGAAGCTAAGTCAAGCGTGGGTCAGGGAACAGAATGGGTTTCTTGGCTGACAGCGACAGCGAGGCCCTCAGAGGGGATATGGCCCTGTGGCCAGGGCTTTCCACTGCTTTCCCTCTCCAGGCCTGCTGTGCTCTCTGCTCATATGGACTCTTCCCTGAGGCCTGGGAGATGGGTTTCTTGGATTGGCTGGACCAGGCCTACTTACCTGCTCCTGGAGCTGCAGGTGTATCACCTTCAACCCCAACTCTGTAGGCCTTGAGTGGAAACAAGGGGCATTCTCTAAGAGATTCGAAGCTTGTGTAATGGGAGGAGTGGGTACCCTACCAGGCAGGTAGAAGGAACATGTCCCTGCGTGTTGAAGCAGTGCAGAACCCTGGGCCCAAAAAGGTCTGGGAGAAGATGGGGTGGGAAACAGATGCAGGAGGAAGATGCAGCAGGAGGAGAAGGTGGCTATGTTGATGATGGCATTTATTGTGTCCACGTTGTGTGCAGGGAACTAGCCAAGCACGTAGGTTTGTCTCAGGAGTCCCCCTTGAGCTTGATGTATGTTGCACTTGTGTCCATGTTATGTAGGGATAGATTGAGCCCCAGAGACACAAGCCACAAGCGGGGAAGTGGCAGACAGAGCCGGGGCTCAGACACAGATCTGTCCAGCTCCAGAATTCACTGACCCACTGCAGCACTCTGCCCGCTTGAGTCGCAGTACGTACTCGCTGCAGAGCTCACGAGGAGAGAGCGGTCAGGGTCAACGTGAGTCATTACTGCTGTGTGGGTCTAAGGTCAGCCTGTACCTGTCCACAGGGAGGGAGGTATAAAAACCCACCTCCTTCGGAAACCTTTCATGCAGTTTGATATTTGCTGTGACATCCAAGTATCGTTTTTCTTGCAGTTCGTTTTTTGGTACTGTCTATTGGATATAATTTTTATACAGTCATTTAATGTGTAATTCAGTGGTTTCTAGTATAATCACAATTTTAGAAAATTCCATGACCATCAAAAGAAACCCTGTGCCCATTGGCAGCCCCCCTGTATTTTCCTCAGCCCTTCTGTGTTCTAGGCAGCCACTTAGCTTTGTGTCTCTATAATTTGCCTATTCTGGGCATTTCATGTAAGTGGCCACTGCAGTAAGTGGCCTTTTGGGACTAATGTCTTTCGCTTAATCTGGTTTGCGAGGTTCATTGGTCTGGTAGTGTGCACCAGAGCATCACACCTCTAATATGGATAGGTGCATTTTGTTTATTCATTCACGCATTGATGGACAGTTGGCCCACTTGCACTTCCTGCCGGTCATCCGTAATGCTGCTGTGCACGTCCACGTGCAAGTGTTCTGATGAACGTTTCGCCTCTCTGGCGTATACACCTCGGAGTGCAGTGGCTGCATAACGGGGCAGTTGTCTGGCATTTGAGGGCCCGCCAGGCAGTTTTCCCCAGTGCTGCACTGCTTTATACTCTCCCCGTCAGCGCGTGAGGGTTCCAGTTCTGCACCTCCTTGCGAACATTTGTTATTTTCTGTTCCTTTCTAGCCACCCTGCGTTGGTATGAAGTGGTAGCTTATGTTCATGTCACTTCTCTGTGACTAATGATGAGCCTCTTTTCATGTGGTAGAGACCAGTTGGCCATTTGCATATCTTCTTTGGAGAAATGTCTGTCCAGATCCTGTTCCATTTTTGTTTGCACTGTTTGTCTTTCTATTATTGAGTAGTAATTTTACATATTTATTTATTAAGAGACAGGGACAGTAAGAGAAAGAACCAATTTTATTTAGTTTTTCATGTGGCTTTCTTTGCTCCAATACTTGTTTGTATATGTGGTGCTGGGGTTGGAACCCACATCCTCGTGTATGCCAGGCAAGCGTCACAACCGCTGGGCCACTGTTCCAGCCCCACCTTTACATATTTTATTTATTTAGTTATTTTTTTTTTTTTTTAAAGAGAGAGAGGGACAGTAAGAGAGACAGAGAATCAATTTTTTTTAAATTAAGTTTTTAATGTGGCTTTCGTTCTTCCAATACTTAGTTGCTGTATGTGGTGCTGGGGCACGAACCCGCGTCCTCGTGCATACCAGGCAACCGCCGTAACTTTTGAGCCACTGCTTCAGCCCCAACTTCACATATTGTGGAAGCAGGTAGCAAGTTCCTTCCTTATCAGATGAGTTGCAGGTGCTTTTGCTCATCTGATGGTCATCCGTTGGCTTTCTCAGTGGTGACCCCTGAAGCACAGGATTTACATTTTGATGAAGTACAGTTTAGCTTTGTGTTTTTTTTTCCTTTTGGTGTCATAGTTTAGAGACCATGAAGTGTATGTGTTTTTAAAAGGAGGAAAGATCTGTCTCACTCAGTTTCTGAGGTGTGAGTCCTTGGTGACTGGCGTGAGCCTCTGGGGAGGGAGAACACCGTGCAGGGAAGCAGGAGGGAGAGCCCATGTGGTTCACTTTTATTGTACTTTACAAAAGTGTTAGTGCACAGTACATTGAGAAAAGTTAGTTGTGTGCTACAGATAGTTTCCTTGGGAGTCTTGTGCAAATTAGGTTTGGATTGTGAATAGAGAGCTTTCTCCGCACTTCTGTTCACCCAAGCCCTCCTGGACCTCTCACTCTCAGGTTGCCTTTGCTTATGTCTGGAGGTGCGGAGGTGCAGACCGCGGAGCAGCAGCTTTATTGTTGTTTGTTTTGGATCCATTTCTAAACGGCTTGACATGTTTCTTCTACTTTCTTTTTTTTCTTGGTACTGAGGATTGGACCCAAGGATGCTCAACCTCTGAGCCACATCCCCAGCCCTTTTTATTTTTTATTTTGAGGCAGGGTCTTGCCAAGTTGTTTAAGGCCTTGCTAAGTTGCTAAGACTGGCTTTGAAATCATTATTCTCCTTCCTCAGCCTCATGAGTTGCTGGGATTAAGACATGAGCCACTGTACCTGGCAGCTTGACACATTTCTGATACGATGGGACATCTATCCTTTCTATTCCCCACCAACCTCTCACATTTCCTTTGACCTCCTATTAGGTTATTGAACCAAGTCTTTTGCTGGCTGTGATTTAAAAAAATTCTGCTAAACTATGCATGTTCCTTTGTACACGATAATAAATAGCTGGCAGTCTCCCTGTCTGTGTGAAAGCAGGAAGCAATGTAATGATTCCAGAAATGGCCTTTGCTGTGCAGATGTTGAGGTAGGTGGTGGGAGAGGGAGTGTATTTTTTATATGGCATGATCCAGTTTAGAGCCTTCTGAGAGGTTGGGTCCTTGAATAGAGCCAGGGGTGTTAACAGAATTACCAGTCACCTCCAGCTCCCAAGAATGATCTAGGTAAGGAGGTGCATCTTTAATGGGTTTGAATTTTATTAAGATATTGGCATAACCTCTCTTCTGTGGCTTCAGATTTAAGAAAACTTTCAACATTTTCCATGCCATCTCTGAACAGATTTCCAAGTGGTGAGAAAATACCAGTAAGCCTTTTAAAGGTCCCTTAAGAGTCATTTGAAATTGAGGCTTAGCCTCAGGTAATGGAAATGGCAAATCATCCCTGGCTCTTCCCACCCTCTTTCCTCCTTCGATCTTTCTTACTAACCTCTGCTGGATGCTGAAAGGAAGGGGAGAGTATAAGAACTCTTCCCTGTGGCAGAAGGTGGATTTTGACAGACTCCAGTCCTGCAGCTGGGAAAGAG
This sequence comes from Aplodontia rufa, assembly GCA_004027875.1. Taxonomy (NCBI): domain Eukaryota; kingdom Metazoa; phylum Chordata; class Mammalia; order Rodentia; family Aplodontiidae; genus Aplodontia; species Aplodontia rufa. Next base: position 21,337 of record PVKS010005908.1, read on the forward strand.
GCAGGTGAGGAGGAGGATGGAGTACCCATCCACACACAGCAGCATCCATTACATGAGGCAGCACCTGGAGCGGTCAGGTCCCTAGAGACAGAGGGAGAGAGGTGGGCGGCTGGGGAGGGGAGTTAGTGTTTAAGGGTCAGAGTTTCATTTGGAGAAGATGAAAAACTTCTGGAGGTCAGTGGTGGTGACAGTTGCACAACGCTGTAAATATCTTTAATACCACGGAACTGTCCATCCTTGAAAAGTTAAAAACGTCAACTTTTTGTTCTGTATATTTTGCCACAATCAAATATTTATCAGTCTTATTAAAAAAACTACACATAAAGCTATTCTATTGTGATGGAAGTTGTGGTTTGTCATCTATTGGACTAGACTAGTTGCCTCAAACGTATTGGGAACTCTGGAAGTGGGATTTTCTGGTTCAGGAGTTGGCGAGGGTGGTTCTCGGGCAGCTTGACTCTGGAAGACCTCCTAGGGCCCCCCTGGGCTTGGGGAGCAGATGTATCTCAGCTCTCCAATTCCAGCCTGTGAAGTTAGGGATTGGTTTTATTTATTCTGCTTTGCCTGTAAATTTGGAAATGACACAAAAGTGTCTCTTGCAACCTGTCAAGCATACTGAACCACACTGAATCCTCGACTTAGTGAAGCCTCTCTGTTCGTGGCTCTGCAGGGCACTTGTCACGGTATGGGCTTCTCCCTCGCCCTGCAAAGTTTAGGAATTAGGACTGTGGTACTTCAGTGTCTCAGCATTCCTCACTGTGTGCCCTCTGAGGGAAAGAAGAGTGCAGCCTACAGAAGTGACAGCCGTGTCCTGCTGAGCCAGGGCATCCTGCTCATTAAAAGGAGGCCTTCTTAAAGAAATTAGGCTGGAGCTCTGCTTCCTGCTGCTCAGTAGACTGCGGTGCTCCATGCTCTGGAGACCTACTCCCACGATGTTTGAGCTGCTCTTTCCATCAGGACTGGAGAAATGCTGGCCGCCAGAAGGTAGTGGGGTGATAAGCAGGTGCTTATGGAGGAGACTGCGTACCATACTGTTCGTTTTTATCCTATGTGGCTTGTGATTGATTTTATTAAAAGCCTAAGGATGAGAGGGGCCAGCAAGATAAAGGCAGTCCTTCCAAGTGTTCCTGATAGCCTTAGAGCTGTGCACTCAGGTGTGTGTGTGTGTGTGTTTTTAAGGGTGTGGAGAGAAGCACGGGACCGCATCGTGGGCTTCCCTGGCCGGTACCATGCGTGGGACATCCCTCATCAGTCCTGGCTCTACAACTCCAACTACTCGTGCGAGCTGTCCATGGTGCTGACGGGTGCTGCCTTCTTCCACAAGGTGAGCGCTGGCTGTGGCCTCCTTGGTGAGGCGGTGTCTTTGGAGGTGAGGTGCTGTGCTCGTGCCAGCTCCCCTCCGCTTCTTAGATGGCTTTCTGTGCTTGAATTGACTCGTTCCTGTCTAAAGATACTGATCAGCACGCTTAGAGGAAGCTGGAGTAAAAGTGAGGCTGGGGGCTGCCTGTATGGCCGCCTGCAGGCTGTGAAGACCATTTTTTCTGCAGGCCTTGGCCCAACACTGGGCTAAAAGGGCTGTCAGGTCCCTTCCAGGCTGAACATCGCCATCCTTGACGAAGCCCAGCGTCAGGCTGAACCCAGTGCTCTTCTGACCTTCGCCCCACTGTAGACCTCTGTCTGGGGGCTTGGCTGTCCTGCCTGACTCTTCGGCTTATCCCTTTCACTGTGTCTTATTTTCACTGAAAACCCGAAGTGCAGACCCCTTCAGTCACTGTACCTCTTGCGTGCGTTCAGCTCCGTCTTGTGGTGTGCTTTTGCTCCTGATCCATCTTCCTTCTGCACCTCTGCTGTAAAGTAGCCCCTGGCCATATGTGGCCACATGTCACTACTGATCTAAGTATAAAGTGCACACCAGGACTTGAGCCATGCATGAAGAAATGTAAAGTATCTCAGCAATTTCTTCTATTGATAACAGGTTGAAAAGCAGTTATTTTGGATATGCCAGGTACAGAAAACATTGACTTTATGGTTTTAAAATTTTTAATTTGTTTTGGTGTTAGGGATCAAACCCAGGGCTTCAAGCATGGACTGATGGACTGTAGCACTGAGCTGCCCCTCCAGGCCTTTTTACTCTTACAAAATGTGGCTAGCAGGAAGTTAAAAAACACAGGGGGGCTTGTTTTCTGCTTCTGTTGGGTGGTGCTTTCCTGATCTCCCCAGTCCCCAGCCAAGGTCTTCCACTGGGCTCTGAAGAATCCCTGTTTGGAGATGAGCACTGCCCACCTCACAGAAGACCCCACATCTCCTCCACCTCTGTAACCTGGCTTTTCTGAGGACATTGCTTTCTTTTAGCAGTTTCCCATAGACTGAGGTGGTTCATTTTCTCATATCTGAACTTTGGAGGAAGGCAGGTAGAGAGCGTTTTCATTGCTTACCCAGGATACTTCTGGATGCCTGCCTCTCGGCTGACGTGACAGTCCCCCTGGAGGCTTGCCATCTCCCTCGTTGCTGCCAGCTACCAGCCTCCTGATTATTCCCTCAGTTATTGGATTAGGCAGCTTTTTGTCTCTGTGACCAAAACACTTGACAAGAATAACTTAGAGGAAAAGTTTACCTGGGGTTCATGGTTTCCAAGGTTCAGTCCATGGTCACCTGGGGCCCCATTGCTCTGCCTAAATTGAGGTGGAACATCATGGTGGAAGGAGTGTGGCTGAGGAAAGCCGCTCAGCTCATGGCAGCCAGGAAGCAGAGACAGGGAGTGGGAACCAGGGACAAGATGATAGTCCCCAAGAGCGTGCCCCAGTGACCTGCTTCCTCCAGCCACACCTGACCACCCATTAGTCCATTCAGATTGACAGGTGCATTAATCTAGTGATGAGGTTACAGCCCTCATCATCCAGTCTTTTCATCTCTGAACATTCCTGGATCACCTAATACATGAGCTTTTCCAGGGACATTAAAGATCCAAACCATAATAGTCATCAAAGACATGGCAGCTGGCTTTTTGTCTTTGTGTCCACTCCATGCCCTCTGTCACTGTCCTCCTGGAAGGCTGTCCGCCACAGTCTGCCCTGCAGGTGGGGCAGGGGTCTCATGCTACTGTCGCTCTTCTGGCTCTCTGTTCTCCCAGGCGTCCGTCACGCTCTCCAGTTGCCATGCTGGATTTTCTTTGCACTTACAAGCTGAGGCTCTCCGTATCTGCTTCTAGCCTTGCCTTTTGCTGAGATCTGTATGTGTGTATTTAAGTTTTTTTTTTTAGGATACCTCTTGTGTGTTCCTCGGGTATTTTTCAAACTGAATTTTTCCCCCAAAGCCCTCAATTTCTTCCCCAATTTTTCAGATATTTTCTTCCTTAAATATTTCATATCTCAAATAGTGCTATTTTGCAAGTCTCCTTAAATAGAACCTTAAAAATCATTTTAGTGCTGGGCATGGTGGTGCACGCCTGTAATTCCAGTGACTGAAAGAGCTGAGGCAGGAGGATCCCAAGTTTGAGGCCAGCTTCAGCAATTTAGCAAGTCCTTGTCTTAGAATAAAAAATAAAAAGGCCTGGGGATGTAGTTCATTGGTGCCCCTGGCTTCAATCCCCAGGACCTAAAAAAAAAAAAAGGAGGGGGGGAATCTTTCTAAAGAGATTTGATCCGGCCTGAGAAGACATTAACTGGGTAGCGCTAGTATTTCCAGACTTGGGTGGTCCTTGGCAAGGCTGTGGTGAGCGGGGTAGAGCATTTGAGAGCAGCTGGCCGAGAATCCACCTCCAAGGAGGAGTCGTTGATTACTCACGCTCATTTTGGAGAGACTCCCTGCTTAGTGTCTGCTCGCTCACACCTTAAGGATTGGCTTGTCTGCTGGTCAGTCTGCCTTCTCAAACAGACTTTTGTTTTTGTTTTTAAGAGAGGACAGAGAATTAATTTTATTTAATTTTTCATCTGGTTTCTTCGCTGCTCTGATGCATGGTTGGATATGTGGTGCTGGGGTTTGAACCCAGGTCCCTGTGCATGCCAGGGAAGTGCCGCTACCACTGAGCCAATGCTCCAGCCCCAAACTTACTGTGTTTTAAAAGTTAATGGTCAGATCCATTTACTTTCATACATAATTTTCTTAATGAAGCTTGATGTTCTTCCTATCTGAAAATATAAGGCAGAATTTACAAACTCACGGCCCCAGAGCTTCACTTGGCTCACAGAAATGCTTTTGTGTACCCCACCCCTGCCCCAGTGTTACCCCGCTTTCAACTTTTTTTTTTTAAGAGGAAGAATCCATTGTTCTTATTTTCTTATTTGGTTTTTGTTTTTCTAACACCTAGCTGTGTGTATGGTGCTGGGGTTTGAACCCAAGTCCTTATATATGCCAAGCAAATGCCCTACTGCTGAGCCACCTCTCCAAGCTCCCACATTCAACTTTTAAAAATTAGAAGATAAAACAACAAAATCTGGACCATGACAAAAACGGAGGCCAGCATACCTTCAAAATGAATGTACAGAATCAATGTACTTATCAAAATACCAATGACATTCTTTACAGAACTAGAAAAAATAGTCCTAAAATGCATTTGGAAGAATAAAAGATCCAGAAGAGCCAAAGCCATTTATTTTAAGGCAAAAAAAGCAATGCAGGAGGCATCACAATGCCTGACTTCAAATTATACTGTAGAGCTAGAGTAACAAAAACTGCATGGTACTGGCCTAAGAACAGACGCCTAGACCAGTGGAACAGAGTAGAAGATACAGAGACAAACCCACACATCTACAGTCATCTGATTCTTGACAAAGGTGCCAAAAACATACGGGAAAAAGACAGCCTTTTTAACAAATGCTGCTGGGAAAACCATTTATCCATATGTGGAAGAATGAAACTAGACCCTTCTCACTCATCCTGCACAAAAACAAACCCAAAATGGGTCACAGACATAGGAATTAGATGAGAAGCTATGCAACTCCTAGAAGAAAACATAGGGTCAACACTCCAGCTTTCAGGCACAGGCAGTGACTTATCAATAGGACACCTTAAAACTCAGGAAATAATGTTGATGAATGTGAGTTAGTAAATGTGATGGTATCAAATCAAAAGGCTTCTGCACAGCAAAGGAAGCAATTAGGAATGTGAAGAGAGAACCCACAGAATGGGAGAAAACCTTTGCCAGTTACAGAGGATTAATATCTAGAAAACAGAGAGAACTCAAGAAACTTTATACCAAAAGGTCAAATAACCCAGTTAAAAAAATGTGCAAACAAATTAAACAGATACTTTTCAAAAGAAGAAAAATTTATGGCCAAGTATGCGAAAAAATGTTGAGCATCATTAGCAATTAGGGAAATGTAAATCATAACTACACTGAAATTTCATCTCATACCAGCCAGAGTGTGGCAGGCATCAGGAACGCAAATAATAAATACTGGAGAGGATGTGGTGGGAAAAGGAACGCTTTCACACTATTGGTGGGATTGTAAATTAGTACAACCACTAAGGAAATCTGTATGGAGGCTCCTCAAAAGACTAGGCATGGAACCGCCCATGACCCAGCTATACCTCTGCTTGGTATTTATCCTGAAGAATTAAAGTCGTCATACTACAGAGCTGCCTGCATACCCATGTTTATAGCAGCACAGTTCACAATGGCCAAACTATGAAACCAACCTAGATGAACGGATAAAGAAAATCGAAATTATGTCATTTGCAGGAAAGTGATAGCAGAGACCATTCTGTTAAATGAAATAAGTAAAACTCAGAAAGGTCAGGGGTGTACTTTTCTCTCGTATGTGGAAACTAGAGAGGAAAAAGGAAAAGAAAGGTGGAGGTGGATCTCATGGAAATCAAAGGGAGACAGAGGACAGGGATGAAGGGGCACGGAGGAATGCTGGGTGGGATGTTGGCCAAATTATATTGTTATCATGTGCAAGAATGAATATATATCAACAAATACCTTCATTATGAACTATAATCCACAGATTAAAAAATGTGGTGGGGGGGAAGGAGTCCTAAATGTAAGTCGTGGACTTGGGAGATCGTGGTGTGCCAGCACAGGATCGTGATTAATGTGCCACTTTGGCGGGGGTGGCAACGGAGAGGACCTGTGTGGGAGGGCAGGGAGCATATGGAAAATCTCTACTTTGTTCACAGTTTTTCTTTGAACCTAAAACTGCTCTAAAAAAAAAATTACATGAAAAAGGCACATTGTTACATTCACCCAAACATGGAAATATTAACATCAAGAAATAATCCTTGGGGGTTTGGAGCGGTGGCTTGACAGTTACTGTGCTTGCCCGGCATGCACAAGTACACGGGTTCAAACCCCAGCAACCCACGTACACAACTAAGTGTCAGAGCAACGAAAGCCACGTGGAAAAACTCAATAAAAATTCTCTCTCTCTCACTGTTCTCCTCTTTGAAAAAGAAAAAGAAAAAAAAGAAATAATAATTGGGACTGGAGCAGTGACTCAGCAGTTATGGTGCTTGCCTGGCATGCGCAAGTATGCGAGTTCAACCCCAACACCATGTACACAAGGAAGTGTCCGAGGAATGAAAGTCACATGAAAAACAAATAAAAATTGCTTCTCTCCCCCCCGCGTCTCTCTCCCCTTCCCCCTTCCTGTCTGTCTCTCTACCCCCCTCTCCCCCTATCTCCCTCTCTCCCTCTCACTGTCCCCTCTTTCTTTAAAAGAAAGAAATAATCCTTAGGGGCTAAGGCAGTGGTTCAGTGGTTATGGTGCTTGCCTGGCATGCGTGTGGACTCAAGTTCAAACCCCAGCACCACATACACAATGAAGTGTTGGAGCAATGAAAGTCACATGAAAAATTAAATAAAATTGCTTCTCTCTTTCTTTCTCTCACTGTCCCTCTCTTTCTCTAAAGATAGAGGGACAGTGAGAAGAATCAATTTTATTTAGTTTAGCACATGGCGTCCGTTGCTCAGACACTTTGTTGTGTACATGGTGCTGGGGTCTGAACTTGTGTACTCACGTATGCCAGGCAAGCGTGGTAACTGCCAACCCACCGCGCCAGCCCCTGTCCCTCTCTCTTTAAAACAAAAAAAAGAAAAATAATCCTTAGATTTCTTAGGTTCCAGTGAAATGACATTGTTTAGAGTGTTTCTTACGAGTAAAGTCAACATTCAAAAGCCAACCTTTCCCAAATCGCTTCATATTGATCATGACCCCGAGATGTTCTGTGTCTAACAGGATAAGTGTGCTAAACGAAGCAATTGTTCTGTCTGGGCATTTATTAAAAAAAAACAACCATGGATGCCAGGCCTCCGGGGACAGTGCCTGCTTTCACAGTACCTGGCAGGAGCCGGGCCACAGACGCCTGCGTGGGTCACGTGTGCGAATCTTGTCTTGCCACCCCCGTTTTTCTTTCATGCACTGCTTTAAACTGGCACTTATTCAGCTGAGTGTGGTGACACTGCCCAGCTTCTTGGGACCCTGAGGCTGGAGGATCGCAAGTTTGAGACCAGCCTGGGCTACTTAGTGACACCCCATCTCAAAAGGGGAAAAAAAAAAAAAGCAACAGAGGGCTTTGGATGTAACTCAGACTTAGTATGAGTGAAGCTCTGGATTTAGTCCCCTGTACCATAAATAAAACAAAAAAACACTAAAAGTCTCTTGCTTGCCCTTACCCTTGAAAGTAATTAAATTGGTCGTCCCAAATATACCACAGTCAAGTTTTATGATCACAAATGCCTACAGTGCAAAATTTTGAACGTGTGCCTAACATGGTTCTTTTGTTTGTTCGTAACTGGGGATTTAACCCAGGACACTTTACCACTGCGTTCCCTCCCTGGTCCTTTTTTAAAAAAAATTTATTATAAGACAGGGTATCACTGAGTTGCTGAGGGCCTTGTTAATTGCTGAGGCTGGTGTTGAACTTGGAATACTTCTGTCCCAGCTTCCCTAGTTGCTGGGATTACACTCCTGGCCCTGTCATGTTTATTCATTAAATTATGTGTATGTGTACTACTATACTTACCAAAAAATTTAAAAGGTTGAGATAGTTACTTTGAAATGGAGCTCCAAAATAATCTCACTGAACTTTTGAATTTTAGTGAAAGCAATATGATTGAATATGCTTTATTCATTTCAAAAATCTTGATTTTTATACTGTATCGTGGCAAGACAGATATCAGTTTCTAGATTGAATTTTTCTTATTTTTTATTTTTTAAATTTTTGTGCATGTGTGTTGCCCAGGCTGGTCTCAAAGTCCTGAGCTCAAGTGATCCTCCTGACTAAGCCTTCCAAATTGATGGGACTGTAGATGTGAGCCACCTCTCTGACTTAAACTTTCAGTACTTTGTTTTAGTCACCGTCCCTGGAAGAAAGACCTTGCTGTGCTTACTAAGTCACAATACTTGTGGTTTTTAGTCTCTTCCACCAATTAGGCAGTATTTTGTTGAAATGGACTAATAGTTTCCATCTCCTAGGATGCCATCATAGCTAACTTCTTCTTCTTTTTTTTTTTTTTTAAGGTAACTAGTGGGAAGGTAGTATATTTTTATATTTTAGGGTAGGTTCTAAATCCATTGAAACTTTACGGGCTGGAATGGTAGTACAGTGGTTATGGCGCTTGCCTGGCATGCGATAGTACGTGAGTTTGGATCCAGTACCATGTACACAACAAAGTCTTGGAGCAACAAAAGCCACATGAAAAACAATAAAATCGATTAAAAAAAAAAAAACCTTTTCATTTGAAAGATTTTTGGGCTAAGGGTGTAGTGGAGCTCAAAATGCGATATACATAGGTTTTGTTTTTTTTTTTTTTTTAAGGCAGTTTTTTGGCTTTGTTCTTGAAGACCTGGGTTGTAATTAGCATATTCTCATTAGCATACTAATGATAGCCATTGAACATTTAATGGGCCAGCTAATTTGAATTGCCTTTTTGTTTAAAAAAAAAAAAAAGCCCGAGTCATCTTTTAAGTTCACCAACTCTTTTTTTTTTTTTTTTTTTTTTAACAGGGATAGTGAGAGAAAGAATCCATTTTATTTAGTTTTTCATGTGCCTTTTGTTGCTCTAACACTTTGCTGTGTAGGTGGTGCTGGGGTTTGAACCCTCGTTCTTGCACATGCCAGGCAAGTGCCATAACCACTGAGCTACTGCTCCAGCCCCAAGATCACCAACTCTTAAGTACTTTCCTACAAGATAATCAGCAAGCTTCTCTGCTAGCAAAAAAAAATCATGATCATTCACTATTTTACTACATTTATGAAACTTCTCAAGATGAGAAAGTATGTCAGTTTAACTGGGCACCTCACCTGTTTCTCACCATTTTCAAAGGTAGAATATTTTTCATCTGAGTCAGTGTCTTGACTTGATTTGACAGACTCCGAATTGGTCTCGACACTGCTGACACCCCCACCCACTTTCCAGCAGCCCCAGACATGTGTGTTCCTGCTGAAAGCTAAGCACTGTGTCCTCTAACAAAGCATGTGATTCTTTCTCTCCTCCTGACAGTATTACGCCTACCTGTATTCTTACGTCATGCCCCAGGCCATCCGAGATATGGTGGATGAATACATCAACTGTGAGGACATCGCCATGAACTTCCTTGTTTCCCACATCACTCGGAAACCCCCCATCAAGGTGAGGCCCTGCTGCCAGTGGGGCTGTGCATGCATGGAAGCGTAACTCACTTGTTCTGCCATGGCACAGTCCTCAGTGGTGTTGTGCTGTCCCCTCTCTAAAGGATCCACTGCAGGATTAGCGTTGGTAGCTCAGGGCTCTTCACTCCGAAGGCCGATGGAGACTCAGGGTTTGCAGCTTGGCTGGGTCTGGTGTTGCATCTTGAGTTTTACTCATCTGTAACTGAATTTCCTTCAGTTACGTACTAGGTAACAATTCCTAAGAGTATTTATGTGCTATAACTGATTTATCACCAGAGGAAATCAGCTGTTTTCATACCACATTAGATTTGTTGCAGTTCCTCTGAGTAGGCTTTCAGCTCATCAGTGCTTTGAATTTGTGGTGGCTGTTAACCTTACTCTGTGTTTTGTTATTTAATACATTAACAAAGGAGCTTGCGCATTACTGTATTTCAGTATGATTTGTCTCCTTTGTAAGCTCATGTAGTTTATTTTTTATATTTAAAACCATTCAGAAGAGCACACAGGCTTCACCCGATGGCCAGATGGGAGGTGGGGAGTTGTGGGGAGGGTGTATCCATCAAAGAAGAAATGGAAGAATTCCCGAGTTAACACATGGAAAGCTGAAGAGATACCTGGCACATATGTAGGAACTGTGTACATTATTTGCTCAAAAACTGTAGTCCTAGAATTCTAGAAATCAGCATTCTGATTTTTGTTCTGGAGTTGCTAAACAGGTTTGGGCTAGATAAGCCAACATCCATTCAGCACACAGCTCAGTTCTGTTGCCCTTTCCCATCACCACAGGCTCAGGCAACAAAGCACTTGGGGAAGGGTTAGGCTGCTGTTCTCTGTTGCTGTGAGTGGACAATTGTGTGCATATTTCATTCTTAATCTTAAAGATAATTTCAAGACTAATCCACCAGCATGCTGTAAGAACTTAGATCGTTAGGGATAAACAACATGGTAACTAAAGGACACTCATTCCACGCAACTAGTATACGAAAGGTGGAGAGAAATGTACTTGGGGGCCTCTTCTGTCCAATCCCACCTAAGCAGGCCTTTTGCCACACATTGCTCATGGTTATAATTTAACTCCTGTTCACCATGTAGTTTCTTCTGTTGCTGAGAATTCTGACAAAGCCTCACAAAAGAAGAATACTTAGTAAACTAATATATCAAATTTAAAAAATACTGTGAATAATGGTTTGTTTTATATGTACATATGTATAATCCTTTTCCAGGTGCTGTGAGATAGAGTATCAAGCAATGGAAAGCATACTTGTTTATAATCTTTAAGGTAGAGAGGCAGCAATCTCAGAAAGAAATTAGTGACTGGGGAAATGCCCTGTTTAGTTGAGATGTAAGCTGCTGCTCATGCCTCCCTGGGACATCAGAAGACCTCGTCCTTGAAACTTCAGAAATGTCGGAGTAATTAGGTACCAGACCACAGCAGCAGCCACCGAGCGCTCACAGACCTGTCTGTCCACTATGTCACTGGGCCAGTGTTTCCTCAGCTAAACCACCTCTTTGGTAGAGTGAGCTAGAGATCACTGGGTGTGGTATACATAATTCTGGGTGTGTGTGCATGTGTGTTGCTGGTGCTTGAACACAGGACCTCACACATGGCAGGCAAGCATGGAGCTACATTGTCAACCTTTTAATTTTATGTTGAAATAAGGCCTTGCTAAGTTGCCCAGGCTGGAGCTTGTGATCCTCCTGCATCAGCTTCCCCAGTAGCTGGGATCACAGCTGTGCATCACCAGACCCAGTGTACACAACTTTTACCAAGTGAAAACTTCAAAGATATATAATCTCTCTGAGTTTACTTAATCCTACTGAAATTTAAGAATAATTCGAGATTGGTATAACTTTTTAACAAAATCTCAGAATGTTTTCAAAATGAGCTAATTCCTTCAAATTCTGGTCTGATTATTTCATAGTATAGAACCAGCAAGAAATGGTCATTTACCTAATTTTGATAGTATTGGGTACTGTTTTATGTGCACATTTAGTGTGCTTTTTTCCCCTTTTCCTCAAGTTTTCACTGTCATAATGTTCTCTTCCTTGTTTGAAATAAGATGACTCAGCGGCTTCCTAGTGAGAATGAACTCTTACTGATTTGGCAGTGTCCTTTCAGTGTTCAGTGTCTTAACAGTCTTGACTTAGAGGAGTTAATTTACTATTACTTTGAATAATGTTATTTTTGCAAGGACGAGAAAGGTCCAGGATGGAGACAGGCTTCTTTTAGAATAAAGTATTAAAATCTGAAACCACTGAGAAGATGGGGGCTGAGCCGTGGAGGCCTGGCGGAGGCCTGGCGGGGGCCTGGCGAGGGAAGGCAGCAGCCAGTCTCTGGTCACAGGTGCTCAGCATCTGCTCGGGATTTTTGTTACTGAGCACAGCACTAGCGTTTCCCTTAGGCTCAGTTCCCTGGAATGTCCCTATGTAAACTACAACCCACGGGACAGAATAAGGAAATGTTCAGACTTCAGTTGATATTAATTTCCTTTTTTGTATGTTATGTAATGCAGTTTTATGTATGTGTATATACATGTTTATAAATATTTTGAGGAGGCAGTCTCAGCACGTTTTTACTGATGGGTTACATGATTTAAGACGTGGAAACCACTGCTTCTGTACAAGTGGCGGTTGTAAAACAACTTCTTATTGTTGAGTAGAGTGATCCACAGGTTAAAGGACTTCTTCCTAACTTGGATTCTGGTATCTGGGATGAGGAGGAAGGTGTTTGGCTCAGTGAGAGCAGAGTGGAATGCTGGCCAGAGGCCCTGGGTTAGCATTCTTCTCTACATTTCTGATATATCTCCTGTTTCAGTGAACACTGGTGGGGGCGCAGAGAGGTGCGAGGTCAAGGGGATAGGTTGTTTTTCTCTATACTTTTACCATCTAAGTATGTTCCTTTAAACATTATAGCTTATTTCTTGCCGGGTGCGGTGGCACATGCCTGTAATTCCAGATGCTCAGACTGAGGCAGGAGGATTGCAAGTTCAAAGCAAGCCTCAGCAACTTAGTGAGATGCTGTCTCAAAAATAAAAAATAAAAAGGCTGGGGATGTGGCTCAGTGGTTAAGTGTTGCTGGGTTCAATCCCTGGTCCATCCTCAAATCCCCCTAAACCCCAACGTTATAGCTTACCTTTTAAATAAGCTCCTCCTCTCCCAGAACTGGGGATTGAACCCAGTGGTTCTATACCGCTGAACTACATCCCCAGCCTTTTTCAAAAATTTGAGACAGGTTCGAACTTGAAACCCTTCTGAGTAACTAGGATTATATGTGGATGCTACTGTGCTCAGCTTAAATAAATGTTCCATGTAAAATGTTTTATTTAGGGATTGGAGCAGTGGCTTGGCAGTTAAGGCACTTGCCTGGCATGTGCAAGGATGCGAGTTCAAACCCCAACCCCATGTACACAATAAACAAAGTGTTGGAGCAACAAAAGCCACATGAAAAAATAAAATTAATTCTCTCTCTCACTGTCCCTCTCTCTTTAAAAAATTAAAAATTATTTTGTTTAAAATAGGTAATGGATTTAGGGAAACATCGTGAAGTTAGTGCAGAATGCCTGTGTACCTCTATTCATTTCCCTGCCATTAACCTCTCACCTAGTGTGGTGTATTTGTCACAAGGGAGCTAGAATACGTGTGTTGTGTTCAGGCCTCCTGAGTGTTCCCTCCGCTCTTTCTCTGTTCCGGGAGCTCTTACCTGTTTGAACTTAAACGAATGACATCATGTAGTATGTCTTCCTTCTTCCTCATGCTTCCTAATATTCACAACTTCTTAATTTTTTTTAAGAGAGGGACAGTGAGAGAAAGAGAATCAATTTTATTTAGTTTCTCATCTGGTTTTTGCTGCTCCGACACTTAATTGTGTATGTAGAGCTGGGGTTTGAACCTGGGTCCTCACACATACCAGGCAAGCACTCCAACCACTGAGCCACTGCTCTGGCCCCTTTATCTACCTCTTAATTACTAATTTTCTGTTCACACCTGTCTGTCGAATTAACATACTTTTTATTTCTATTGTTCTGTTCAAATCTTTTTCATATTCACTAACACTTTTGGACAGTCCCTGGTTTCTTCATCAGATTTTTAAAATATCTTTCAAAATTTTATTGTGTATATTAGACTCATTAATAGTCAGTGATCATTGTGCTGTGTTTTGGGCGCTGATTATGGTATTTGTTTCTGCAGATTCTCTCTCTCATGGCTTATTCACTGTTTTGTGATTTTTGGTTAAGATTGTATTCTTTGGAATTTTATTAAAGGCAGTTTTTGGGGGCCTGAATTTGCGCCATGACACTTTGCATTTACTTCTTCCTGTGCCTAGGGTCACTGCCTCTTGAAGGCTCTTTAAGCTACATTAGCATATTGGGGCTTTGCAGAACACACAAGTAGCATGAATTCTAGTCTTAGCCCTTTGAGTGACATTCTCAGAGGTGACTTTCTCTTCTCTAATCTGCTTTACCCATAAATATTTCCTAAATATTTATGATATCCAATCCCCACCCCCACCCTCTTTCCCTTATTTTACTCTAGCTTCCATATGTGAAAGAAAACATTTGACCTTTGAGCTTGAGTCTGGCTTATTTCTCTTAGCATGATCTCTAGTTCCATAAATGAACATATGTAGTATTTTATAGTTATTTAACTAGTTCCCATTTGTTGAATACTTTTCCAGTGTTTGCTGAGAAAAACGTTGATGGAATGAACGTCTTGCTCTGCAGGATAAATCTGGAGGTCGATTCAGCATTTTAAGGTCCTTGACATCTGTTAAGTTCAGGCCGTTTGGAAGGAACGCCTTGCTCATGTTTTAGATACGTGTGTGGTGGGAAGGGGTCCCGGCTGGTGTTATGGCTTCCGACTTTGAGCAGAGCTGTTGGTTCCACGGCTTTGCTGGAAGTGGCATTGTATTGGCAAAGTGGCAAGGTCTCTGCATCCGCATTGTGGTTCTCATCTGTATTCTTTCTCCCCTCTTCTCAGGTAACATCAAGATGGACTTTCCGATGCCCAGGATGCCCTCAGGCCCTGTCACATGATGATTCCCACTTTCACGAGCGCCACAAGTGTATCAACTTTTTTGTCAAGGTGTATGGCTATATGCCTCTCCTGTATACTCAGTTCAGGGTGGACTCTGTGCTGTTCAAGACCCGCCTGCCCCATGACAAGACCAAGTGCTTCAAGTTCATCTAGGGGCATTGAGATTTTGGGGAGAGGATGGAGTGAGGGAGATGGCTCCCAAGGTTCCCAGGAATTGAACCTTGGGGACATCCACTGGGTAGGTAGCCTAGACCCTCTGCTGAGAGAGGCAGCAGGAAGAGTGGAAAGGAAACAGCTGCCTTTTTCTTAAGTCAGCCACACTGGGCCTGGAACCCTGGTCATCAGACCCAGGGATTCCACACAGGGCACTGACTGATAGTGTACACTGAGGACCATGGGGGCTCTGGAGAGTCACTCACTAGTTCATAAGCCCAGGATAGCTGATTTGTGGTTTTTAAATTCAGTAACAACTATTATTATTATTTAAAAAGAGAAAGTTTCAGATCTGCCATTCAAGGCTTATTTATATATGTGTGCATAAATACACATGTGTATGTACATATGTATGCACACATGCTCACATACATATACATATATAGAGAGATATTTATATATATATTGGGCAGGGGGAAGTTTGAAATTTTTGCCCCTCTGAGGGAGGGACCCACCAGACTCCTCCTGCGTTCTGTATTTTGGAGGAAATGGATCCTGGCCTTGTGTTATCTGGCTTATCCTTTACCTCTTCCATGCCCTTAGGGATATTTTGAGTACAGAGAAAAAGGGGTGGACTTGGCCCTCTTACCAGCTCTTGGGCAAGACTAGATGGGGGTCTGTTCCTGCCCCTTTCTTTTGCCAGCCCGTGACCTGCAACTCGGCTGCTGCTCCTGCTCCAGGGAGCTGGAGAGGACCTGCAGTGTGGAGAGCAGCCCACCGTGAACCACCTGCTGGGTCTTGTGGCTGAGGGTTCGTCCTTGTGCCAGAGCTTGTCCCAGGACTCAGCCTGCTCTCTGTCCGTTGTTTGAGAGGGAAATAAAGCAGCAGAGAATGGAGGAGGAGCAGGCCACACTGCCAGTGGCTCTGGTCGGCCTCCCTCCTGGGAACAGTGCCAACCTGGGGCATCAGGCTTCCCTCAGACTGACTCTCTCGGATAAGAGGCAGGCGCGCGAGCAGGCGGGAGTGGGCCTGGCAGCTCTGGTGTAGAACCCCCACGTGACCTTTGAGGATCCCACCCGGCTGGCCGGGAAGACTTGCAGCAAGGCACTTGCCTTGGGATGAATACGTTGGTGAAATTCACCTTCCCCATCTGTCTGGACCTCACCTGTTACCTGTGGTCTTTGGACCCCTAATGCTGGGTTGGCCGTAGGACAGCTAGAACACTGAGAGGCTGTGATGTGCTAGGCCGCTCCAGTGTAGCCTTGGGTCTTAACAGGCATTCAGCCCCTCTCTTACCAGTTTCCATTACCAGTTCAGTTTCTGCTCCCTGGGCTGAAAGTGGAATGAGCTAGTTTTGGTCATTGTGGCAGTAAGGGAACCCAGGAGGGTGTTGGTGTCACTCTTTGGGGATTTAGCCCATGACTGCTGTTTTTCCGATCCCTGCTTTCTGGAAGTGGAGTCAAGCATAGGTTCCCAGCAGTCAAACACAAAGCTCAGGTCTGTCCTGGTCATCACATGCCTTAAGCCAGTCTGTCTTCCCTAGACCTTGACATCCTGTGCTTCTATTTCTTGGGGTACAGTGTCCTCTGGCCTGCCTGTACCTAATGGGTTCTCGTCCACTCTGAAGCCAGGCTCTTTCCTGTAGCTCTCCAGCCCCAGGGTCGGCTTGGCCTGTGGGAGCTCCCTCACTGGCAGCAGGCCTGCGTCTCCACATGTTCCCACAGGCATCCTGTGGCTCCCGCCAAGGCAGCTTCCTAGGAAATTGGGTTATGCTTCTGGGCAACCAGCAGAGGGTCCAGACTCCTTGTACCCTGCTCTCTAACTGCCCTTTCCTTGACTTGTGGACTTCCTTCTTTCTGGCAGTAACCTTCCCTCAGGGGAGCCAAAGACTGGTGTTTGAGCTATATATGTGGCTGCTATGTTTGTTTGCTTTTTGTAATGTGAGGAACTCGTCAACGGATGCAGTGGGACCCGGGGAGGAATAGTCTGTCTGTGTAGCAGGACCCCACACCCTTGAGTGGGGCCAGATCCGTGGGTCCCTCAGTGTTGTCCAGATACCATCAGAATGTGCTGCAGGGAGGCTGTGATTTCAGAGGGTAGCACTGTCCGGACCTGACAGGACCCCGACTCAAAGGACCCCTGGTGGACACTGACCTGCTGCTGTAGGACTCCTCGGTGGTGAGGGGCAGGACAGACAGACGTGCATGTTGCCTAGGAAGGTGGTCCTGGGAACTCCTGCTGTCTGCGAGGTGGGATTGGGAGAGTCCCAGGGCCCTACCTTTGATGCTGCTTGCTGTGGGACACCAGATAGTGGGGATGCCACCACAGGGAAGCAGCCCTCTTTGGCTGTGCACAGGTTACCCTTGGTCCACGGCTTCAGCTCTCAATGGGACCGCTTTGCCCACCCTGGGATGGCTGCCCAGTGGCTCACCGGCCTTGCTGCGCTTCTGCCCCAAGCAGCGCTTCTGTCTGGTTGGGGCTGCACCTCCAGCAGGACCCACTGACACCAGGTCCTGTCCAGGAAGAGAAGCCAGGAGGCTGGGTGCCGTTGTCCATGAGCTGCCTGGCAGCGCCTCGTTCCACATGCTGCTTTGAAGGGGGCTCTTTGATATCATGCCACGTCCATCCATCCCACCCCTTTCCAACCATGAGCACAATGGTCTTACATTTTTTTGGTAAAAAAACAAAAATAAAACAAAAAAATAAATGGAGACTTTAACTCAAGCAGCTTGGAAGTCTTTTGTAATTTTCCTTGGCAGGGACAGAAGAGCGGCCTAAGCCAAGGTCCCGTTAGCCCGGCATTGGGAAGTCTTGGAGCTGCCTGGAGTCTGAGGGGATGCTGCACGTGCACAGGTCCAGGCACTTAGATGTCGTCACTTGGTTTCGGTGGGGGGGTGTGCACACGCAGACTTCGTTTTTCCACAGGAATTTTGAGTAATGTGTGTGCTGTTGTGCTGGGGGAGCTGAGCACCGGCTGTCTTGTTCTGGATCATCTGACAAGCCACTTCAGGCACCTCCACCTGCCACTTGTGCAGTATCACAACCCAGTCCTTCAGTGTTCAACCCTAGAACTCGTGCATGACTGTGGGATCAGAAGGCTGTGGAGAATGGGGGAGAAAACTGGGAGTGGGGGTGCCCCCTCCTGGGCTCTGCAGAGGAGAGCTTGGGTCACAGTAGTCAAGGATGGTCCAACTGAAAGCCTCCTTCCTGGAGGTGGACTTATGGTCGATGAGGCCAGTTTACAGCAGCTCTGAGGTCACAACTTGGAGAGTGAACCTGGAGTTGGCTGCCAAATGCAGGTTCTTCCAACCAAGGATCTCCTTGCTACCACCTGTCCAGGCCCAGAGAACTTGAGGAGGGTGCATGAGGCCCCAGTCGGAGTGTCTCGCTGCACCTGGACAGATGTGCCCACTTAGAGCTGGTCTGTTTACTTCTGGCTCCAACCTGCCCAGGTAAGCCCAACTGGCCTATGCTGGCTGCTGATGTGCCTGTCACTCAGGTTGAAGGCTCTAGTGTTTAGAAAAGTGCACCGTGGGCTCAGGAGTAGCATGCATGTGCTCACATCCTGTGTTGCCATAACACTGGTGGGGAGCAATTCATCTGTATTAAGGTTCAGTCTAACCTATAAAATGGCAAAAATTCTGCCTATCATGGCGTAATGAAGTGACAAGCCCACCACGTGGCTCACGATGAAAACTAGTTCTTGGGGCAAAAATCCTGCAAACTTCTTGGTGGCTCCCCTACATTCCACCTGTTTTGAGTTCCAGGGCCTTATTCATCCCTGCAGCCCAGCCCTCAGGATGCCTGCTCAGAAGTGGCTGTCGTGCCTGTGTCTGCTGTCAGAGCAGCAGGCTGGCTGTCCATGGCTGCCTCCTGCATGCTGATGGTTTACCGCAAGCCACCCTTGTGTCGGAGAGGAAGCTGCCTGGGAATACAGCACCCAGTAGGCAGTTTTCTGATGAATGGAGGAGGGTCCCCCCAAAACCAAGCTGGCAGCAAGCTGAGCAGTGATGAGCACTGCCAGCACTAGGCAAAGGGGGCATCCGCCCCTGGCAGTCTCAGACCCACTGTTCTTCAAATCTTTGTGCTGGGGGGCAAGCATGTGAGGCAAATGCTCTAGTGCTGGGTGATACCTCCACACCTCAGAGTGTGAATAAGAAGATAAGAAGAGAGTGCCTAGATGCGAAGGCCTAAAGATCATGAAAGCAGGGTGGGAAGCCCTGGCTGGGGCCAGGTTTGGTTTGCAATTTAATGTCCTCTGTTTTAATTAGGCAAATTGTTTTACCTTTCTACATTTGTCTTCATGCCTGTGTGGTCATACTGAAGGGCTCTGTTCCAATAGTTTGAAGAATGGTTCTAAACGGTGTACCTCCCTGTCATCTGTGTGTATCTGCCTTATACGACCCACCTCCATCTGCAGCTGCTCACCCGTCCCTGCTCATCTGTCCTATTTTTGGTGCATTAAATAAGCTAGTAATATCAATATACTTCCTTCTAAATACATAAGCACACAATATCAAGTTGAGGTCAATATGTGTTTATTTTTAATGAAAAATTTACACACTGAAATGCACAAATCTTAAGTGTGCATTCTCCTAAGTTTTGACATATACCCATGTAACCCAAACCCCTTCAAGATACAGGACGTTCCCTCATGCTTCTTCCCAGTCAAACCCTACTCCACCACCCCCAGAGACAAGCAATGCTCTTATTTTTTCCCATCTTGGATTATTTTTCTCTAGCTTGGAATTTCATATAATTGGTGTTATATAATTTTTACTTTTCTGTAAGGCTTCCAGGAACTTAGCACGTTTCTGTGATCCATCCAATGTTGCTGCATGTGTTACTACATTTTATTGCTGAGCAGTATTCTCTTGTATGGATATAATAAAGTTCGCCCACTTTATTGATAGACCCTTGGGCTCTTCCTAGTTTTTGGTTTTTGAATAAAGCTGCTACGAACACTGATATGCAAGGCTTTTCCTTTCTCTTGCATAAATGCTTGTAGGTGGACTGCTGGGTGATGTGGTAGGTTTGCGTGTTTGGTTTTGTAAGGAACTGCTAGACTTTCAAAAGTGAATGCTGTTTTGTGCTTCTAGCAATGAAGAGTCAGCTCCGCATCCTCACCTACCTGTGGTGGTTGGTGTCCCTCGGGCCTCTTGATTTGAGCCTTTCTGGTAAGTGAACAGTGGTATTTTGTAGTTTCAACAGTGGTATTTTGCATTTCCTTGATGGCTAATGATGCTAAGCACTTTATCACAGACATATCATTTATATATATTTAATTTATGAAATATCTGTACAAAATTTTTTGCCCATTAAAAATTTTTTTCCACTTACATTTTTTCTTTCTTTTTTTTTTTTTTTTTAAGAGAGAAGGACAGTGAAAGAGAGAATCAATTTTTATTGAGTTCTTCACATGGCCTTTGTTTCTCTGACACTTAGTTGTGTATATGCGTGCTGGGGTTTGAACCCGTGTACTTGCGCCTGCCAGGCAAGCGCAGTAACCACTGAGCCACCACTCCAGCCCTCCACTTACATTTTCAGTAGACTTTTTAAAAAGTAGTTTTAGGTTTACAAAAACACTGAGTGTAGAGTAGAGTTCCTCTCTCCTCCCACTGCCTTTCCATCTCCCCTATAATTAACACTTTGCATTAATGATACTTCTGTCACCATTTATACTGGAGTCCGCTGGTGTCTTCAATGGTTTTGACAAATGTATTAAGATGGTAATGTTTCTACCATTACCGTTCCATACAGAATGGTTTCACAGCCCTAAAAGCCCTTATTTTCACAAGTCGCCTGCTGACTCTTCCTTCCTCTCCCTCCAGTCCTTGTGGCCACTTCTCTTTTACTCCCTCTAGCTTTGCTTTTCCAGAATGTCGCTGTCGGAGTCATGGCATGGAGCCTTTCTGAAATGGCTGCTTTCACTTCATGCTGCGCGTTCAGGTGTCCTTAATACCTCTGCATGGTTTGATACCTCATTTTTGTATCACTGAAAAACACCCCATTGTGTGGATATGTTGCCTTTTATTGGTGAGTTCCAGGTGTTCTTTTCCCTGGACAATAGTTCATTGTCAGATATGCATTGTGTAACAAGACATTTTTCCCAACTTCTGTCTTGTCCATCCACTTCCTTTGTGGTGTCTTCCCATGAGCAGGAATTTTTAATTTGATGATTTCTGATGAGATAATTTGTAACTTTGTTCCTGCTTTCTGTGAACTAAGAAATCTGTGCCTACCCTAAGTCATGAAGATACTCTTCGGGTTTTCTACTAAAAGAGTTTTGGTGTTAGCTTTTATACTTGGGTAAGATCTATTTCAATATGTATGGTGAGGGGTATAGCAGTCAAGGTTCTAATTCTTCTTTAACATGTATATCTATCCATTCCAGCACCATTTGTTAAAAAGACTTTCCATTCTCCATGTGATTGATTTAGGGACTTTGCTAAAGACAAAATAATTACAGAGCTTTCCTGAGCTCTGCTGTTGTGCTGACTTGTCCATTCTTCTGTCTTCACTGGTATGACCTTCTCGTTAGCCTTGAAGCAGTGTAAATCCTCCAACTGTGTTCATCGTCTTTAAGACTGCATTAGATATTGGTTTTCATTTCTCTAAAAATTTTATGGTCAATTTGTTTTTTAAAACCTAAGATTACATTTTATATTTGAGAATAAATTTTATTTAGTTTTTCATATGACTCCGTTCCTCCAACACTTAGTTGTGTATGTGGGTGCTGGGGTTCGAACTCGCATAGTTGCGCATGCCAGGCAAGCTCCAGCCCCAAGAATACAATTTTTAAAAAATTCTGATAAAGTTACCACTTTAGCCATTTTTTTTAGTTTTAAGATATATTTATTTTTAAAATTATTTTTTTTAAGAGGGAGAGAGAAGCAATTTTTATTTAGTTTTTTTTCATGTGACTTTTATTCCTCTGACATTTTGTTGTGTACATGGTGCTAGGGTTTGAATTCAGGTACTTGCGCATGCAAGGCAAGTGCTGTAACCACTGACCCACTGCTTCAGCCCATTAATTTTATTAAGGAGTTGAGTTATTGACAATCATAAATGCATATAAAGTAACAATGTGATATGATATGCATATGTTCTTAAACCAGAATTACTCCCACATTGCCCAACCCCAGTCTCTTGATTCTTCTATATTTTGCCCCTACAAGTGTTATAAATGCTTAGATTGTGAATTCTAGAATTAAATGATGGTATAAATATTATTTGGATTCCCAGGGGTGTCAAGAGTATACTACATTGTTGATTGCTTCTTAGATCCCTTCCTAGTCTCCCTTCCTATCCTCTCCCCCTACCTAGTCCCTCCCCACTATATATCTAAGATTGCCCTAGATTATGTGTTGCTACACCTTTGCTGGGTCTAATACATGAGGTTGACTACCTTTCCTCCAAGCCTGGTTTTAGCTCCAGCCTCCATAAATGAGTGAAAACATTCAACCCTTGACTCTCTGGGTGTGGCTAACTTTGCTTAGCATGATTTCTTCCATTGCCATCCATTTATGTTCAAAGGCTGCAATATCATTGTTTCTGATTGCTGAGTAGAACTCCATTGTATATATATACACCACAGTTTTTGGATCCATTCCTCCAGTGAGGGTCATCTGGATTGGTTCCATAATTTAGCTATTGTAAATTGAGCTGCTATGAACATAGGTTTTGCTGTGTTGCTGTAATGTGCCTAACTCCTCTGCGAAAATACCCAGAAGATGGATAGCTGGATTATATGGTGGATCCATCCCTAATTTTTTGAGGAGTCTTCACACTGTTTTCCAGAGTGGAGTCTGCAGCTCCACCAACAATGAGCTAGTGTTCCCATCTCCTCACAACCCCTCCAGCATCTGTTATTGTTTATATTCTTCATCTTTGCCAATATGACTGGAGTGAGGTGAAATCTTCATGCAATTTTGATTTGCATTTCTGTGATTACTAGTGATTTAGAACACTTTCTTACATATTTGTTAGATATTTGTTGTTACATATTTCTTACATATTTGTTGGCTAGCTCAATTTCCTCTGTCAAGAAGCTTCTATTTAGCTCTGGCCCATTAATTGATTGGATTGTTCGTGTTTTTGGTATTAAGTTTTTTGAGTTCTTTGTAAATTTTGGATATTAGTCCCCTGTCAGAAGAATCACAGGCCATGATTATCTCCCATTCTGTAGGTTGTCTTTTGACAATTTTGACTAATTCCTTGGCTGTGCAGAAGCTTTTCAGTTTAATGGCATCCCACTCATTGGTTTTTGACTTTAAGTCTTTCACTTTAGGAGACTTGTTTAGAAAGTCTTTACCTACTCCCAAATGCTGGAGTCTTGGTCCTAATTTTTCTTCTAGCACTTGTATGGTAGCTGGTTTGATTCCTGGTTCCTGAATCCATTTTGATTTTATTTTTATGCAAGGTGAAAGATAAGGATCTCATTTCAACTTCCTGCAAATGCCTGTCCAGTTTGTCCAATACCATTTGTTAAATAGGCCGTCTCTCCTCCATGTTATATTTTGACAGCCTTTGTTAAAGATCAGATGTTTAAAGATTTGTGGATTTGTTTCAGAATCTTCCATTCTATTCCATTGGTCTTAATTCCTATTTTGATACTAGTACCATGCTGATTTGTTACTACTGCTCTATAGTATAGTTTTAGATCTGGTATAGCAAATCCATCTGCTTTACCTTTCTTGCTTAGTAATCTTTTGGCTATTCTGGGCTTCCTGTTGTTCCAAATGAATTTGAGAATTGATTTTTCCATATCTGTAAAGAATGACATTGATATCTTGATGGAGACTGCATTGAATCCATATAGTGCTTTTTGGAAGAATGGCCATTTTAATTATATTAATTCTGCCTAAAGAGCATGGTACATCTTTCCATCTTCTCAGATCTTCGGTTTCTTTCTTCAGTATCTGATAATTTTCATTGTTAGAGGTCTTTTACTTCCCTAGTTAGATTTTATTTTATTCTATTTTATTTTTATTTTATTTTATTTTTATTTTATTCTTTTTGAGGCTATTGTGAATGGGACTGATTTTCTGATTTATACTTCTGCCCTATTATTATTAGTGTATAGGAAAGCTATTGATTTATGTGTATTGATCTTATAGCCTGTGACTTTGGTAAATCTGTTTATAAGCTCAAGCAGTTTTCTGGTGGAGTTTTTTGATCTTCCAGACATAGGATCATGTCACCAGCAAAAAGGGATAGTTTGACTTCCTCTCTTCTATTCTTATCCCTTTGATTTCTGTCTCTTGCCTGATTGTTCCAGCTAGGGTCTCAAGAAATATATTCAATAAAAGTGGTGAGAATGGACAGCCTTGTCTTGTTCCCGAGTTTAGTGGAAATGCTTTCAGCTTTTCTCTGTTTAGTATCATACTAGCTGAGGGTTTGTCATATATGGCTTTACATAATTAGGATAAGTTTCTTTAATCCCTATCTTCTCTAGAGGTTTCAGCATAAAGGAGTACTAAATTTTATTGAAGGCCTTTTCTGCATCAATTGAGATGATCATATGGTTTTTGTCCTTCTGTTTAGGTGATGAATCACATTTATGGATTTGCAAACGTTGAACCAGCCTTGGATACCTGGAATGAAGCCAACTTGATCCTGGTGAATTATCTTATTGATGTATTTTTTAATATAGTTTGCTAGAACCTTATTAAGGATTTTCACATTGATGTTAATCAGGGATATTGGTTTGTACTTTTCTTTTTTAAATGTGTCTTGTTGGGTTTTGGTATCAGAGTTATGGTTGCCTCATAAAAAGTGTTTGGGAGAGTTC
The DNA here is from genome assembly GCA_004027875.1 of Aplodontia rufa. Taxonomy (NCBI): domain Eukaryota; kingdom Metazoa; phylum Chordata; class Mammalia; order Rodentia; family Aplodontiidae; genus Aplodontia; species Aplodontia rufa. The sequence goes on from PVKS010005908.1 coordinate 45,911, forward strand.
TCTCCTTTTCAATTTCTTGCAGTAGCTTAATAAGGAGAGGTGTTAGCTCCTCCTAGGTGTGGTAAAACTCAGTGGGGAATCCATGAGGTCCTGGGCTTTTCTTCTTTGGAAGGCTTTTAATTGATATGTGGATTTCAGTGCCTCTTATTGGACTGTTTAGGATTTCAGTATCATCCTGCATCAATTTGTAGGTTTTGTATGTGTCTAGAAATTTGTCCATGTCTCCCAGGTTATCTAATTTAGAGGAGTATAGTTTTTCAAAATATGTTCTTATAAGCTGTTGGATTTCCATGAGGTCAGTGGTGATTGCTCCCTTTTCATTGGTGATTTTGTTGGTTGTCTTCATTTCCCTTCTTTTTTTAGTGAGATTGGCTAGGGATCTGTTCATTTTACTTATTTTTTTTTTGAAGAACCAAAAATTATACCAATTCTTTTTATTGTTCTCAATTTCACTGATTTCTGCTCTGGTCTCGATTATTTCCTGTCTTCTGCTGGCTTTGGGATTGGATTGTTCTTCCTTTTTTAGGGATTTGAAGTGCAGCATAAGTTTGTTTATTTGGGATATCTCATTTTTACTGTAGGCACTCAGTGCTGTAAATTTTCCCTTTAGGAATGTTTTCATGCTGTCCCAGAGGTTTCGATATGTTGTGTCTTCATTCTCATTCTCTTCCAAAAATTTCTTGGTTTCTGCTTTCATGTCTTCTTGGATTCATTCTTTATTTAATAGGGTATTATTCAATCTCCATGTATATATGTGTTTTCTGTTATAACTTCTGCTGTTAATTGCTAGGATCACAGCAATTAACAGTATCATGGTCTGATAAAATACGTAGAATAATATCTACTTTTTTATATTGAGATTTCCTCTGTAAACTGGAATATGATCTATTTTGGAGGATTCATGTGCTGCTGAGAAGATGTATTCAGCCAATTTGGGGTGGAATATTCTATAGATGTCTGTTAAGTCCATTTGATTTATGGAGTTGTTTAGGCTGGAGATCTCTTTATTGTTCTTTTTGCTTTGATCATATGTCTATTGGTGTTAGAGGAGTGTTAAAGTCACTAAGTATTATTGTGTTAAGGTGCACAAATGGTTTTACATCATGGAGTAATTTATTCTCATAGTTGGGAGCATTATTGTTTGGAGAGTATATATGTACTATTGTTATATCTTTCTGTTGTATTGTTCCCTTTACTAAGATGTAGGAGCCTCCTTTATCTCTTAGTTTATGTTGTAATCTACTTTGTCAGGTGTAAGTATTGCAACACCAGTGTGCTTTTTTGGGCTGTATGCATGGTAGATTTTTTCTCATCCTTTCACCTTCAATCTGTGGATATCATTGGTTGTAAGGTGGGTCTGCTGTATGCAACATTTCATTGATTTTGCTTTTTGATCCAATCTGCTAATTTGTGTCCTTTGGTGCATTGAGACCATTCACATTCAGTGTTAGAATAGTTGTGTGTTTGTGGTTTATAGTCATCATGTTTTATTAGTAAGTTCTGTGCTGTCTTGGTTGTCAGCTGATGGAGGAAATTCAATAAAGATACATGCTGTTTGTGGGTTTTGTGGCGTGTTTGCTTGTTCTTATATCTGGAGTTTATCTTTGAGGATTCTTTGTAATGCTGGTTTTCTGTTCACCAATGTTACAAGTTTGATCTTACCATGAAAAGTTCTTATTTGCCCCTCAAATTTGAAGCTGAGTTTTGCTGGGCATAGTATTCTTGGCTGCATGCTGTGGACATTCAAACACTGAAAGATCTCCTTCCAGGCTCTTGCTTCTAGAGTCTGAGCTGAAAAGTCAGAAGTGGTCCTTACTGGTTTGCCTCTGAATGTGATTTGGCATTTCTCCCTTGGAGCTTTTAATACTCTTTCCTTGATTTCCCAGTTGTACATTTTGAATATGATGGGTCTTAGTTTCTCAATGATTAGGCCTGTTGGGTGTCCTATAAGCTTCCTGTTTGAGCATATCTGACTCTGTGTTTATATGGGAAACATTTCTATTTTGTTGAGAAGGTTCATTATACCATTTGTTTGTGTTTTGATTTCTTCTTAGATTGTTTCTTCTCATTTCATCCCAGACATTTTGAAAATTTTTTGTGTTCTGTGAGTTTTTTCTTTCTTGTCATCCATGCACTCAGCTTACTCAGCTTATCCTCATTGTCAGAAGTTCTTTCTTCCAGATCTGAGGTCCTGCTTTCTATAGAAGTTAGTCTATTTTTAAATTCTTCCATGGTTCCTCTCATGTCATTGACTGCAGATTTTTGCTCTGTTACTTGCTTTTCCAGTATATCTATTTCTTTGGTAATAGAGTTTTCTTACTTAGCCCCTTCATTAACTCTTTTAATTAATTGTTATTTTAGCTATCAGACCATGGATAATTTGTTCTAGATTTTCATTCCGCTCTCTGACTGTGGGCTCCTTACTAGGGGAGTTGTGGGTTTGAGGTGAACCTCTTCTAGTTTGATTCTTCATCTTTGAAAACCTTCTTCTGGATCTTTGAACTGGGTTTCCTTGTGTGTAAGCAAGACAGGTATCTGGGTTTTTCTTCCTTACAGGTCAATGATGGGTCAGACACCACCTCTAATGACCACCACTTTGTTCCAGAAAGCTGTTTCTGCCTGGAGCCTTGCATTATTTCACCTTTTGGATCTAGGTTCCAGGACAAAGATGTGGGACCTGGTGGGGCTGCCAGGTAGCCTGCTGCATTGTTAAAGCTAAGCAGTAGGGGTGCATCACTGGGTGCTAGGGTCCCAGAGGTGTGGGGCAGATGAGAATAGACCAACCTATGTATTGTGCTGGGATCTGTGATCCTTGGTGGTAGATTGGGCCCAATATATCTGGACCTTGCAGGAGTGCAGGACTGCTGGGTGGTGTCTGGGTATGGGGTCCTTGGGGAAGTCTGGCATGCCTGCCAGGGTGGGACCAAGAGTCCTGAGCATGCACAGATATGGGGGTGGGATCTGCGTGGGCTGCAGTTCAGTGTTCATATATAGTATATGCACACCACAGTTTTTGGATCCATTCAACCAGTAAGGGGCATCTGAGTTGGTTCCCATAGTTTAGCTTTTGTAAATTGCGCTGCTATAAACATTAATGTAGCTGTGTCTGTGTAGAGTGCCGTTCCTAGCTCTTTGGGGAAAATACTCAGGAGTAGGATAGCTGGGTCATAAGGTGGTTGCATCTCTAGTTTTTTGAGGAGTCTCTACACTGCTTTCCAGAGTGGCTATACAATTTTGCAGTCCCACCAACAGTGTGTTAGTGTTCCTTTCTCACCACAACACCTCCAGCATCTGTCGTTTATATTCTTCATTTTTGCCATTCTGACTAGAGTGAGGTAGAATCTCAGTGAAGTTTTGATTTGCAGTTCTCTGATTGCTAGTGATCTATAACATTTTCTCATGTATTTGTTGGCTTTCTGGACTTTATCTGTTGAGAAGTTTCTTTTTAGCTCCCTAGCCTATTTATTGATTAGATTATTTGTGTTTTTGGTGTTCAGTTTTTTTAGTTCTTTGTATATTCTGGATATTAGTCCCCTGCAATGATTTTCTCCCATTTTGTAGGTTCTCTCTTGATACTCTTGACTAAATCTTCAGCTGAGCAGAAGCTTTTCAGTTTAATGGGATCCCACTCACTGATTCTTGGCTTTAAATCCAATAATATGGAATATTTTCCCATCTTCTCAGATATTCAATTTCTTTTTAAAAAATGTTCAGTAGTTTTCATTGTAGAGGTCCTTTATATCCTTTGTTACATTAATGCCCAAGTATTTTGTTCTTTTTGAGGTTAATGTGAATGTGACAGATTTCTGGATTTCTTCTTTGGTGGAATTGCTGCTGGAACATAGGAAGCTATTGATTTATGAGTGTTGATCTTATAACCAGCCATTTGCTAAATTCATTTATAAGCTCTAGTAGTCTTCTGATAGAGCTTTTTGGGTCTGCTATGTATAGGATCATGTATTCAGCAAATAGTTTGACTTCC
>PVKS010005908.1:49992-82049 GCA_004027875.1 Aplodontia rufa
CCCAAAGTATCTTCTTCTTCTTCTTTTTGTTTTTTAAAAGGACAATGAGAGAAAGAGACAGAATCAGTTTTTATTGTGTTTTTTCATATTGCTTTCGTTGCTCTGACACTTAGTTGTGTACGTGGGTGCTGGGATTTGAACCCGTGTACTTGTGCATGCTGGGCAAGCGCTGTAACCGCCGAGCCATTGCTCCAGTACCCAAAGTATCTTCTTTTGATCCATATCTTCTCCAGAGTTTTTGGCATAAGTGGGTGTTGAATCGATGCCTTTTCTACATCGATTGAGATGATTATATGGTTTTTGTCTGTAACTGTTTAAGTGGTGAATCACTCTTATTGTGTATGTTGCACCAGTCTTGCATTCTTTAATTTCAGCTCTGATCTTGGTTATTTCCTGCTTTCTGTTGGATTTGGCATTGGATTGTTCCTTTTTTTTGTAGGGATTTGAGTTGGAGCATAAGTTTGTTTATTTGGTGTCTGTCTTGATTTTTGATGAAGGCACTCAGTGGTATAAATTTGCCTCTTAAGAATGCTTTCATACTGTCCCAGAGATTTTGATATATTGTGTTGTCATTCTCATTCGTTTCTAAGAATTTCTTGATTTCTGTTCTCATTTCATCTTTGATCCCTTCTTCATTTAAGAGGGTATTATTCAATCTCCAAGTATTTATGTACTTTGTTTTTCTTGCTGTTAATTGCTAAGATCATACCATTGTGGTCTGACAGGATACATGGGATTATATCAACTTTTTTTTTGTATTTGCTAAGAGTTCCTTTGCGGACTAGCATATGATCTATTTTGGAGAAGGATGTGCTGCTGAGAAGGTAAACTCAGTCAATGTGGGATGGAAAATTCTGAAAATGTTAAGTTCAATTGATTAGGTTAGAGATCTCTTTATTGATTTTTTTTTTGCTGTGACAATCTGTCTGTTGTTGATAATGGTGTATTAAAGTCCCCCAGTATTATTGTGTTGTGATCAATAAGAGGTTTAATGACCTTGAGTACTTTTTCCATATATTTGGGAGGGTTGTAACTGGGGGGGCACAAATGCCTTCTTGATTATTTATTCCTTTTATTATGATGTAGTGACCTTTGTTCTAATTTTTGGTCAAAATTAACTTTGTTGGGTATAAGGATTGCAACACTGGCTTGCTTTCTGGGGGCCATATGCCTGGTAGGTGTTTTACCGACCTTTCACCTTCAATCTGTGTCTATTTTTGTCTGTGGGGTGTGTCTCCTGCAAAGCATATCGTTGGATTTGCATTTTGATCCAGTCTGTTAATCTGAGTCTTTTGACTGGGGCATTGATTTTCCATTCGCATTCAGTGTTAGAATAGATATATGATTCTGGATCCCTGGCATTGTGACCTTTGCTGTGTTTTGTGCCATCTTGGGTATCTTTTAGTGAGTTTTTATTGACTTTCCTCTGTTTATGGGTTTTGGGAGTTGATAGCTTGTTCCACTGAAGTTTATCTTTGAGTATTCTCTGTAGAGCTAGTTTTGTGCTCATGTATGTTGCTAATTTTTTTATCATGTAAGTATCATATTTCCTCATTTAAAGCTGAGTTTTGCAGGGTATAGTATCTTTGGCTGAAAATTATTTTCTTTCAATATTTGAAAAATATTCCATGCTTTCCTGGCCTTTATTGTCTGATCTGAAAAATCCACAGTTGTCCTTATTGGTCTGCCTCTGAATGTGATTTGGTGTTTTTCTCTTACTGCTTTTAAAATTCTTTGATTTCTCTGTAATTCATTTTGTATATGATGTGTCTCATTGAGTTTCTCATTTGGTTAGGTCTATTTGGTGTCCTGTAGTTGTCTTGAATTTGAGTTTCTGGATCAGTTCTGATATGAGGGAAATTTTCTTTGGCTATCTTGTTGAGAAGGTTCTTTATGTCGTTTATTGTTATACATTCTCCCCTATACCGATGACACTCAGGTTATTTCTTCTCATCTTGTCACGTACTTCTTGGAAGTTCTGATCATGCTCAGTAAGTTCTTTTCTTATCTATCCTCCTTGGATTCAGCATAGCTCAACCTGTCTTCACTGTCTGATGTTCAGTCTTCAAAAGCTTTGAAGTTCTATTTTCTACTGAGTTTACTCTGATATTAATATCTTCCATTGAGCTTTTAATTTGGTTGACCATATTTTTCAACTCTAAGAGCTCTGCCACGTCTCTTTTCAGAATCTCTAGCTCTTAAAGTGATCTCTCAGCTCCTGCAATTGCTCTTACTTCCTTCCTTAAGTCTTCTTTTAAGTCTTTGATTATTTTAATAATCAGATTGTTGATACTTTTTTCTAGGTTTCATCCAGGTTCCTATCTGTGGACTCCTTGGCTGGGGAGTTGTAGGTTTGAGAGGGCGAATTGCTTCTCTTTTTCTTCATTTTCAGGGCTGGGGAGTGGGCCTGTGAGCCCTCTTAGGTTATTTTACTTTGGAGATGTTGATGAGTTGTGGGGTTTTTATCTCTTTGGTCACTTGTGCTGGGTGCAATTTGAGACGTTGCGATTAACAGTAGTCTTTCCAATCTACGATTAATGTTTGGCCTTTGCAATTTCTAATACCTCACAAGATAAGGCGTAAGAGACAGTGTGAGCAGCCAGTAAGAACAATAAACAGCATTAACCTGGTTACTTTGTCCCTTCTGATACTGTTAGCATGTTAATCACCACCTATGAGTGGAATGATAGGATTAATAACAATCTTTGGTCACAACACTATTAACCCTCAGACTATAAATGGGTTAAAAGTAACCAAGCATTATCAAATTTGGCAATCACATCAGATTTCCATTTGCCCACCATAATTATGAATAAACAATATGTTCAGTTATTGTGAGAATATTCCAAATTATCAAAAATTAAAAAAAAAAGAAAAAGGAGGGAGAGACAGAGAGGTTGGGGGAATGATGTTGGGGGGGGGGTTGTGTGTTCAGAATAGAGTGGCTATTGCCAGAGAGTAGGAAAGATGTGAATGGCAGAGAAGTGGACCTCTAGTGGGCTTTGCAGCCCTGACCTCAGGTGGTGTGGCGAGTACCAATATTTACAGTAAAGCAAATGTTCAAGGGAAAAGTAAGAAATAAATAGAAGAAACAGGTCCACAGCAATACTTACTACACACAAACACACACATTACAAGAAAAAAAAATTGAAATCTGATGTTTAGACCTGAAGCAGCCCTGCTCTTCACCAGTAAAGTCCAACCAACTGTCCTGAACTGTTTTCCCAGAATCTGGCGGCTTTCTGGTTTGGAGGAGTAGGGAAGGGGATTTGCCCTCGGGCAGCTGCTTCACCCCCCAACCCAATTACCTCTGGTTTAACTCTTCCTGAAGGCTACACTGGCTCCAGGCTCTCCTCTCAGTTTCCCCACTGTATTTGCCCTGGGGTCGCAGGTAATGAGCGTCTGATAGAAAATTCCACCTGCCTGTGTGCTCAAAACAGCTGTAGCCTGTGCCAATTAGGGCTGGAAGGGGGAGCAATGTTCTCTCCTCCAGAGCAAAGATGCCACAACCTTGACCCAGTTTAGGCACAGAGCAGATCTCCTATTTGCACTCTCCCCATAAACAGCAGAGTGTAGGATCCTGACAGAATTGTGGGGAGGTCTGCCTTAGGCTCCCCACTGTTGCTCTGTCAGTTTGTCTGAAAATGCGACAGTCTGAACTCATAGGTGAGAGGGGGAGTCTGCCTCCTCCCACAGCAGAGATGCAGAGAGAACCTGCTACCATTCTAATATGGCATTTTGCAATTGGTCTCTGCTGGGTTGAACTGGTCAGAGCGAAACGAACAGTCTCACCCACTGTATTGAGGGGCGAGCAGTCCCTGGTGATCGAAGGTCTGAACAAGTTCCTCTTTTCCACTTCCTATACCCAAGTCTCTTGAGTCACTGATCCCCCACTGACCTGAGCTGTGTTCAGTGAGTGTTTTCCAGTATCCGCTCCTTGCCTGGAAGGTAGCTATCCTGCAACTTGCTTGCACTATTTCCCCTAAGCTCTATACATTTCCTTTTAATGTATGTTAACAGTGTCCTACAAATTTTGAGCTGGATTTTTATCATCACTGTTTGAAATATTTTCTAATTCATTTTTGATGTCTTTGATTCATGAGTTGTTTTAGAATTATGTTTGATTTTGGAATATATGACATGTTCTAAAATACTTTATGAAGTTCTAATTTAATTCCATAGTGGTGAAAGAACATTTTATGTATGCCTTCTAGCTTTTTTTTTTTTTTTTTTTTTTTCAGAGAAACAGAAAGGGAGAGTAAAAGAATCAACTTGTTTTTGTTGGTCTGACACTTATGTACATGGTGCTGGGTTTGAACCTGTGTCCTCATGCATGCCAGGCAAGCACGATACTGCTGAGCTGCTGCTCTAGCCCCTTCTATGATTTTCTTTTCTTTTTTTCCCAGTGCTGAGGACTGAACTTGGGGTCTTGCGCATGCTAGGCAAGTGCTCTGCCACTGAGCTAAATCCCCAACCCCCCTTCTATATGATTTTAATCCTTTTTAATGTGGTGAGATTTGGCTTACCACCTAGGATTTATGATTTTCATAGTAAATACACCAAACACACTAAGAAAAAAAGATATTATGCAGCTATAGAGGATAGTACCTCAAAAGTATCAATTAGGCCAAGGTTTTAGACAGTTTTGTTCAGGTCATCTGATTATTTTTTTCAAGTTATTTTAATAATTACTAAAAAAATCCTTTCTTAGTACTGTTGATGTTTGCTCCGTTTTTCTTGGTTATTCAGTTGTGGCTGCTGCGCAGTGTCCTTTATCATTAAGGCTGTGCCAGCCGCCTTATGCTTACATATTTATTTTCACTTCCTATTTACCATGTGTTTCTTATAGGCAGCATATAGTTGGGTTTTTTTTTTGTTTGTTTGTTTTTTTAAATCTATACTTAGCTGGCTTGTTTCATGGATCAGCCAGAGATCTGGAGGGTTTGTACATAGAATTTGGAACTTCTGCTCAACCTCTCTTCTTTACAGTGCTGTGGCCGTGTTGAACTCTATGGGTATTGGCTAGTGATTATTCAAGCTGCTAATGCCATGTTTTCTGTATAAGTTGAGCTGTTCTCACAGTGCTCTTTGGTCTGCCCTAAGATGTAAACTCACCTGCTATTTCCTTTTCAGTTCTGAATCCCCTTTACCTGGTCTGTGATTTTCCTTCTGAATGTGTCCGGTTCTGCGTGTTTGGTGGCTATTTATTCTACTTAGTACTGCTACTGTTTGCTGTAATCTGCCTGTATGCAACCGGAGTTTATAGTTTTAGGTACAGGAAAGTCAGGCCTGATGGGAGCTATTACATGGGCATTCTGTTAGTTCACCTTTACCCACAGTACTTGAACAGGAATTATTATACTTTTTCTGTACAGGCCCAGATAGTAAATATTTTCGGCTTTGTGGGCTACATAAGATTTCCAATGCTGCATCATCTTTATTTTTGTAATTTTTCTTAGCTCATGGGCTAGACTTAGCTTGCAGGCTGCAGTTACCAACCTCTTAACTACCTCATTAGTAAGCCCTCCACTGAATCAAGGGGTCATTTTAGAGTATAGTGAGTGATTTCTATAATGACAGTGATTTTTCCATGTTTACATATATGGGTTCTCATGTTTACAAAATTATAGTTAAATTGACCACAAGGAAATGTAGATTAAAACTGCAATTCTTATACATTTGAAATTTTCTTCCCTCCTTCCCCGGAGTCTCATGTTGAGACAAAGCAGAGAATACAGACTGTCCCCAAAGCACTTATGGGTCATTGGAAATTTATTCCTCCATACTTGTGAGCTGTTCAGGGAGAACTCTGAGAACATAATGCACAAAACATTAGTAATAGGTGCACAGTGCTCATTAATCGGAAGGTGCTTATTGATTAACAAATGATCTATAAAATAAAAGTGCTGTAATTAATGGTAAACACTGGGTAAGCTAAAAAATGTCAGCAAACCATTTTTTTAAAAGAGAATTTTATTTTTTTCATCTGGTTTTTGTTTCCTCCTCCACTTGGTGTATATGTGGTGCTGTAATTTGAACCCGTGTCCTCATGCATGATGGGCAAAGACTGTATCACAGTAGATTGCTAAAAGGGCTGGAGCACTTTATGAAGATTGTTACTTTTTACTTGTGCATGATTTCACATTTGTACATCCAGAAGATATAAATGGTTAGGAAATATTACTGTGATTTTCTGTAGAGTAAAGGGAAAAACTCCTGATGCAAGAATTGCCATGTCTCCATTTCTTTCAGGGGCCTTCAATACCAAGGTTAGAGACAGGATGTAGATAAGAAGCTTTGCAAAGATGGGTAGTCCTATGACTCAAACATTTCAACGTACATGAAATATGTGATTAAACCTATAAAGGGCTGCCTGGGAGTAGTGGAGACTGGTGCTTACTGTAGCCCACAGCAAGAACCTGATACCTTTGGCTCAGCTGTTGCTTGCTTCTATCCTATTTTAGGTTTAAAGAGGGATGTTACAGATGTGCAGTCCCACTCCAGAGAATCTGAAAACAGGTGCTGTGAAACAGTGAAGTCTGCATTCACTTCTGGCTGTGAGGGAAAGGGAAAAGCATCTCCCTGTCCCTCCCAGCAGTTTGCTTGGCTCATCTGGTGATGTCATCACATAGCTTTGGAGACTCGTTTCTGTGGCTGCTGCACTGTGGTCTGGACATGCCAACCCCTTCCTACCTTTATGGGTTACCCACGAGGCTAGTAGGTTCAGGCTCTGCAGAGACTGGGACACAAGAGGCCCTTATCCTGCTCCTGAACCCTGATGCTCACCCAGGATATGGAAAGCCTTTCTGGCTGTTTTGGGGAATTTAAACTGTTTCCCATCCAACACCCACTGGCTGCTCAGAGAGATGACCCTGAGCCACAGAAATGGTGAGATAAGAAATGCTTGTTTAAGCCAGTAAGTTTTGTGGTAATTTGCTAGAAAGCTGCTGTGTGACTCTGTGGGGTTCCAGTCTGCATGTAGATCACGTGGACCTGGTAAAGATGGGTTCCGAATTGCTGATACTGACACAGGCACTGACCCAAATGCAGTAAAGGTGCCTTTTTTTCTAAAACCTTACCTTCCTAGGGGTCCGAGGATCTGCAGGGAAGCGGGATGCACACAGGCTCTAAGAAACGCCATCAGGCAGTTCTGCCACTGTGAACCTCATTCCAGAGGCCAACAAAGGAGGCTGAGGGACCCCTCGGTGCTGTGACGTGTGACTGTACTTGCTTGGCCTCCCTGGAAGGTCAAGGCTGCCATCATGGATCTGTGCCAGTGTTTTCCATGCAGACAGAGCTTAGATAAAATTAAACAACTTTTCATAGATCTATTTTTTGTGAATGATGCTGTTACATGATGCAGCAGCTAACTAAAATCTGCTGTGGTGCTCTCCAAGTTTATACTGTTCTCTATTCATTGTTTAGATCGTAGGTCCAAAAGAATGCAGATACTTCTAAAAAAATACGTTTTATTTACAAAATGGGCCATGGTTTAAAAGTACAGTTGTTCTATTTGGGATCGTCTTTCTTATCACTTCAGCACTACAGGCAGGTAAATAAAATAATAGTTCCCCTGCCCACTGGTAACGTCTGCCACCCCTCAGCTACTCAAAAGCGAGAGTGGAAAGTGCTTGCCTGAAACAGCGTGAGGAAGCCAGATCAGCAGAGCCTGGCTCTAGCTCTTCCCTCCAGAGCCACCTCTTCGTTCTTGAGGCCGGTGGGCTGCTGGATCCCAGGGAGTGGAAATGGCACCGATATCCCAGTCAGAACTTCTGTAAGAACTTGAGGACGAGGTCCCGCAACCGCACCCTCAGCATCTCATCATTGTCACAGATGATATGAGTGGAATCTTCTTCAATCTGGATGAGCGTCTCAGCTTCCTGCAGCAGGACAATATGGCCCTTGGCTGTGTCTTCCACCTTAATATCACTGAAGCCATGCTGCTCCAGGAGAAAGAAAGAGAGGAGAATGGCAGCTTTGACTCTGAAAAGCAAGACCTAAAAGCGAAGAGCCTCAGCACAGCACTGTAGATTAGAGACAGGCTCACACTTCACAGGAGGCCCCAACACGCAGACAAAAATACGACAATTTCCATGACCCATGTAAGGCTTTGGTAGGTGGCTCCAGCACGTCCAGGCCCTGGGAACAAGACCCAAGTCTCAACTGCTCTGAGCTCCCAGAAAATGCCTTCATACACTGCCTGGCACCAGTTACCTTGGGATCTGGCAAGTCCCTTTTGAGGGGGAAGGGACAAAGCAACAGGCGACTCTCCCTCCAGCTGTCTAACACCGAGTGTAGGGTTTTCTTACAACTCAGGCATAAAGTATGAAGAGAGAAGACAGAGTTGCTGGAAGGGACACAAAGGAGCAGAGCACTGATGCAGGTCTGGACAGACACGGATTTCTCCTGTAGTACATAGTACAGAGGCAAGGCAGATGGGAAAATTCAGCAGGGACTGGGGTCTGTTTGTGGATAAGCCAGGAGCCCCCGTAAGATCACATGGCGAGCAGGGCCATAGACCATCTACAGCACGTGGGAGTGTTGGGGACAGCTGCTTTAGGACACCAAAAGCAGGAAACCAGACCTCCCCAGCTCTGCAGGGGTCAAAAAGCTGGCAGGGAATCTTCCTCCCAGGAGGCAAGCACTCTCCAAATGTTAACGCCAGCAGTGACTACCGAAGTCCCGTGACTGAAGCCACAATTACAAAAACCTAGGTTGGGTTTTTCCTTTTCTCTTCTTTGGGAGAAGTAGCCATGGGGGCCCAGTGGATAGATGGCTGCTGAGACAGAAGATAACTGACCCTGTCGCAAAGGGCTGGAACAGAGGCTTGGATCTCATCTCCTTGGACAGCCAGTGGCCTTCCTGCGGAAGTGTGACTCTAGCAGGGACAGACCCTTCTGCATCCTGGCCTGCCCTGCTTGCCACACCTGTGTTTTTGAAAAAGGGCTTTTTCTCAGTCTGGTACCCACAGGAAGTGGGGTTTGGAGAGGAGTTCTTCTAGTTACCTAGTGTAGTACTGGAAGGACAGGGCTGGTGGCAAGAAGCAATTTGGGGACATCTGGAGAAGGAAGGCATTCTCTGTGCTCTACTCTAAACCCCTCACTGGTTCTGTTCCCTGACTTGGCCTTGGACCAAGCAGACATCAGAAGACAGCGGGGACTCAGTGAAAACTGGCCACATACGCTCCTGGAGCCAACCGTGAGCGAGAGCGCATGACACATTCAGTGCACAAGGGCTTACCTTCTCCAGCGTCTGCACGAACTGCTCCACGGGGATGGAGCCACTCAGCAGAGGCTTCAGCACTTTGCAGTCCGGAACCTCCTCGCTCACCCGCTGCTTTCTCTTTTTACCACTGGTGGGCTGCACAGGCCTGGGAGGGGGCTGGGGTGGAACAAAAGCACAGGGCTTCATGGAACTTCCTCTTAAACCATCTGTCTTCTGAGGTGGAGGTGCTGGGGCTCCACCTGAGCTAATGCAAACCTTCCTCTTGGGATCAGCACCTTATTGGGAGAGATCTCTGTCTCTTTAAAATGCATTTTAAAGTTTCCCATCTATTCAGTTTCAGATTTGCTAAGTAAATTCCTCATAATAAATTTTGGCAATTGTAGGGACAGTGGCTAATAACTAAGGATGGGACTGGAGGGTTTGATGGAGCTCTGCCACCTTCCAGCTGTCGAAACTTCTGTTCAAGAGAATGCAGATTAGAAAAGCTGCCTCTGACACAAGACTTTTAAGGGAATTCTGGGAGTGTGAATGGAGAGTGCAGGTGGAAAGGATCCTGCAGACAAGCCTGGGCCTCCCCTCAGCACCCATCCCAGGAACGCACATTAGTCTTCTGCGGAGAGGATCTCTCCTGTCCCCGCCACCCACCTGCCCGTGGTACCTGGAGAACATGCTTGTTGTCTTTAGTGTGCAGCACAGCCGAGACGGTTGCCAAGGAGATGCCAGGCTTGATCTCCATGGGCACCAGGGAATCTGCAAGCTGACAACAAATGGAGGGTTTCAGGTGGGCTCCCTCTGAGTGGGGGCAGGAAGAGATCCGGGGCTGACAGTGACCTAGGATGCTCAGTACATGCTCACATTCTGCTCGGCCTGGTAGGAGGCGACCACATCGCCCAGGAGGCTGAACCTCTAATGAGGACACTGATAGTTTTCTCTTGAATTCTTACATATATTACTGTAGTAGCAAAGATCATTACGAATTTAAGAGTAAAAAATAGGATGATCACGCCTATGCCCACGTAAACCCAAACGTCTAAGAGGGGAAGAGGAGACAGGAAGAGGGGAGAAGACCCCACCCTTCAGGTGTTGTGTCTTTGGGGAGCTCTGCATCAGGCAGCCACATGTATGTCACTGCCTGCCAGTGTGCTCACCCCTCTGACTTCTGTTCGTCATCCCACAACTAAGGAAATGCCAACTCCTGCCTGGTACGTACCACTGAACTGCCTTGGCCATAGTCATGGCTCTAGCCAGATCTGGAAACCCACCAGGCTACTCGGAGTCAACACCAAGAGCAGACTTTCCACTGCTCGGAGAGGCCTCTATCACGCAGGAAAGACAGGGCAGTAGTATGCGTGCTTACATTAGGACTCATGGTGCTCTGGTCTAGCTGCATCTTGCTCTCACAGAATGCAAGCCTCCAGCCAGCCACACTGGCTCCATTTAGAAATAAAGACGCAGGGCTGGAGCGGTGGCTTAGCGGTTACGGTGCTTGCCTGGCTTGCGCAAGTACGCGAGTTCAAACCCCAGCACCATGTACACAAAAATCTTGGAGCGATGAAAGCCACGTGAAAAACAAAAAAATTCTCACTGCCCCTCTCTAAAACAAAACAAAAAAATGCACCAAGGTGTGGGGGCTCCCTGTAATCCCAGCTATTCAGGAGGTTGAGGCAGGAGGAGCCCAAGTTTGAGGACAGCCTGGGCAACTCAGACCCCGTCTCAAAGTATAAAAAGGATGGGGGTGTAGCTCAGTGGTAAAGCACCCTTGGATTCAAGTCCCTGTGCCACAAAACAAACCATGCATGACGCCATTACACGAACATGGAGTCCAACAGCAAACAGAGGAAGCAGGCAGACATTGTGTGTGTGCGTGCATACACATTTCCCCTAGTACTGGGAACTGAACATGGGTGCTTTACCGCTAGGCTAAAGCCCCAGCCCTTTAAAAATATGATTTTGACACAGGGATCTTGCTAAGAGGTGGCAAAGTTAGCCTCCCGGGTCAGTGGGATTACAGGTGTGTGCTAGTGTCTGATACCTGTAAAAATTGTACAGATTCGTTTCTTGTCTCATAGTACTGTGGATTGCATCAAGGGCCTTGTGCATGCTAGGCAACCATCCTACCACTGAGCTACACCCCAGCACAGCAGATGGGCAAAACCTGTGTCTAAGGGCTATTCCTGGAATAAAAGTGTGAATGCCCCTCCCCGAGGGCATGCAGTCCTGCCCATCACAAGCAGGCTTCTCACCCCTTCCCACAGAGGCTCCCACACACACCTTCCCCGGCCACGCTGACAAAGGGCATGAAGTAGGTGAGCCCCTCCCTGGGCAGCCACCAACTATTTCCAAGAAGACTCTAGGTGCAGCTGTTCATGGGGGAAAACTGTCAGGGGACAGCTCTGCCACCACTCAGTAACTGTGGCTGAGCTCAGCCTGTGGGATGGAGGGCGTGCACTGCCACTAGAAGTGGGAGTCCCTGAGAACAGGCCCACAAGGACTGCACCTCAGCTCTGCGCTCGGCTCCTGCAGGGACCGGGAATGAGGATTTGGAAAGAAGCTGCAGAGGCCCCCATCCTCTGCGGAAGACACGTCCTCCCGCAGTAGCAAAACTTAAGCAGGCATGTGTATAAACGATACTGTGGATCTGAGGAACCACTGCATCTTCCCAAGAAGTGCCATTCAGAGGAAACCACGAGAGCAACCCAGAGCCTGAAGGGACTGGCAGTTGTGGGGAGGCTGTGGAGGAAGATGGGAAGGGGACTAGCAGCTGATATATATCTATATCTTCTTACAAGACACAAATTAGCAGTTAACAATTTTCTAGGGCCTACATGCACACACCACAGTGATTTCTGTTGTGCAATGAATCAAATATTTTTCATGGTGCAGTGAAGGAATTTTTAACTCCTCATGAGAATCTGGGTTCACCCAGCACAGTGCCCAGCTCACCCCAGGGAGCAAAAACTTGCAAAAGCATTTCAGCAAGTGCAGGCTACGTGGAGAAGCAGCCCAGAACAGAAACAGCGCAGCGAAGGAAGGAAAAAAAGAAGCCTTAAGCTAAGTTGTGCTGAGCTCAAAACCAGTTTCAACGGCCAGGGTGCTGGAACAGTTTTCAGTCCCATCCACTACAACATAGACGGAATGACTTTCACTTACATAACGGATGTGTCCACAAGGAGAGTCAAACTCAAGGTCAATGGAACTTACAGTAACAGGAATGCCATGAACAGACTCACCCCCCTTTACTTAGGAAGGGTGTTTCTGCTGGACACAAGATCAACGATTCTTACAAGGATTGGGCCAAAGAACGATGTTTTAGAACATGAACTCATAAGGAACTATGGAAGCCTAATATTTTTGTCCAAGAACAGTTGTTTCTTTTTTTCCTAATTATCCATTAGCTTAAGAACTATCAGGATTTCCTATCTTCTTAAAGGAGGCTGCCCCTGAATGATCAAACATTCAAAGTTAAAAATGACCAAGAAGTTTTCTCTTCATTAATGTCCACTTCAAAAGCAAAATACATCTCTGTAGTAAGTTGGGTTCGGACAATTTTTCCACTGGTCAAAGAAATACGATTTAAAATGAGACATCAAACAGCAGGGCATGGCTGTACATGACTAATCTCTGCTACACAGGAGGCAGGCAAGTTCAAGTTCAAGGACAGCCCTAGCAATTTAGCTAGACCTTCTTTTGGGGAGAGGAAAAGAGTGTGTGGGGGTGCTGCGGATGTGCCTTGCATGTGCAAGGCCCTGGGTTCAATCCCCAGCACTGTCCCCTTCCCCCTAAAAAAGACATCGAAGTGTAATTATAAAACTAGAAGAGACCCGATATGAGCAAGGAAACAGAAAAAAGCATAACCTCGATCCCTCTTGGGTAGGAAAATGCCTTACTCTGTCTAAAGGACCAGCAAGCAATATATGACCTGGAGCTCTAGACACGTTCATAAACTCTGACCCAGAAGTTCCATGGAAATAAAGATATATGAAGATTTATGTAAAAGGATGTTCCTGAAAGTGTTATCTGTAATGAAGAAAACCCAAAAATAACGAATATCCCCTAGGAAATGAACAATTATGGTACATGATAGCTCTCTATGTAGCCACTATAAATGAAACTTCTGAAGTACCCCAGTGACACTTGACAAGCCTCTGAGGCACAGTGCCCCTGCACACTCCTGTGAGAAGGCAGATGAGCGGCGCGTGGCCTCCAGCAATCCTCGCTAACGCTGGCACTTGTTCTTGTCTTTTTTTTTTTTTTTTTTTAATGACACAGTACCTTTATTTTTACGCAGTACTGAGGATCGAACTCAGTGCCTCATACATGCTAGGTAAGCAATTTACCACTGAGCTACAAGCCCAGCCCTGTTTTTGATCTTAGTAATGTTAACACACGAGTTTGCATTATTTTTAAAAAAGCCAATATACATATTTAAATGTCTTAGTTTCAATATGTAATGTAGCAAATATCAATAGCCATAACCCACACAATCAAAAGTTCCAAGGGGTCCTAAGTTTTAAGGAGTTTTGGGACCAAAACATTTGAGGACTGCTGGCCTAGATTGTTAAGTCTAAATGCAGACCATCAGTCCCAGCCGTTGTCAGATACCTAACAAAAATAATTCAAAGTTCCCAGGCCAATGTCTTTCATTTTAAGATGAGCAAAATACAGAGAAAAATAACATAAATACATTAACCGTGAAATTAGATGTGGGAATGGTTAACTCCATTTCTGTGTTAAAACCAAAACTTGGCTTTCTTAGAGTGGGGAACCTGCTTTCAGTTTCCCCCCCTGGTGAAAAAAATTTATTGGTGCCTAAAGTACTAAAACAAAAAACATTCCAATATTAACCTAATGGATCAGGCAACTAGGACTCTAACCCAAAGAGGCATTATCTCAAAGTTCCAGCAGGACAGCTGTTCTAAAGCAACCACGGCTGTACTGCAGGAGGACTAACTAGACACCCAGGGAGCCAAGGGGGGACTGAAGGAGTCACCTTGGCACCTCCCTTATGAATGAGCTATAATTAGAGAAGGTACTTAGCCAATAGAAGAGTAAGAGATGTTGAATTCACACTAAAAATAATAAAAATTTTTTAGTTGAATTCCAACTAAATTCCAACATTCAAATGAATTTCAAAATAGTCAAGTCTGAGAAGCTGGATGCTGTGTGGGTGTGTGTCTTTCTAGAAGCTTAAAGCTTAACATGTTTTTGACTTAAAAAAAAATCTTCATCTTCATAACCAATTATAAGAAATTAATCTGTTTTAAAATTCCAGTTTGGTTTGAGCCATTTCAGCAAGCTTGACTTCTTCATCTTGATCCAGACGTGACTCAAGTAACTTTTCAACAGCGAACTCCCTCCTCCAAGGACAAAGATTCACCACCATGTGGACAGCATGTGTGGACAGGGAGCTCAGGCTGCCGCATGTCGGGGGCCCTGGCAGGCCTTGTCCTCACCTGTCTTCCCCACCCTCCTCGCTGCAGCTGCCCACACACTGCTGAGCGCCAGGCTGGGGGCCACCCTGGCAAGGAGCCACAGCAGGACAACAATGGTTGTCTCCTGAGTTTCCATGGAAACAGGATTGCTTGCATTTAAAACCAAAACAACTTTATCTAAGCTAATTATTAAAGCTGGCTTGGTTCTCTTTCATCTACTGTTCTTAATTAAGAAAACAACTCTGGGGGCTGGAGCGGTGGCTCAGCAGTTCTGGGCGCTTGCCTGGCATGTGCAAGGACCCAGGTTCGAACCCCAACACCATGTACACAACAAAGTGACAGAGCAATGAAGGCCACATGAGAAACTAAATAAAACTGATTAAAAAAAAAAAAAAAAAGAAAACAACTGTGGTTAGTCCTGGGAAGGAATCAGTGTGCCAGCCTTGCAGAAACAACAGTCAGGACCTTGAGCTCAGTCCAGGATCTATCTGCATGCTGTTCTGATCCTCAGTGCTCCGAATGCATTGTGGACACACCGGCTGTAGCAGAACTCCCCTACTCCTTCTCAAAACCCATTAAAGCACACGCAGTCAGGGTGACCTAAGAGGCAAAATGAAGTCAGAAGCAGCCTCTGACCAGCCTCCTGGCCCTCATCGGGAGAGGTCGTCCCCTTCCTGCTGCCTTCCTCTGTCACTCAACCCCCATAGGCTTGGACTGCTCCACGTGTACAGTATGCATTTCTGCTATTAACGCAGAAGCCAAGATTTTACAGAGCTACTATTTAGACTTTGATAGAACAGAATCTTGTTATGCTAAAATGGATATGAATAAGTTCATAACTCTTCTCTCTGGTCATGCTTATCTCTTCCACCCGAGAGCAGAGAATCTTGTCCCTGACTCCCAGTGTGGTCCAGAAAGGATGGGAGAACCCATGGCTGTCAGGTAGTCTAGCCAGAGCTGGCATCAGCATGTCCACGCTCCAAGGTTTGTACCCAAGACATGCCGGATCCCACTGCCAACGCCAATGAGTCTTCTCCTCCCAGGGACTTGCTGGAGTCTGTGTTCTTTGGTTTATTCATATTTGACGCAAACCCAAAAGCAAGCCCAAGCCACCTCTGGGACAACACTTTCAGAGACTCAAGTGGGAAACTTGAAATTAACCATGAGAAACAGCGGCTCACCTCTGGCATGATTTCTATCTTCTCATATCGACGTTTGAAGGGCAGGGCGAGCACGTCGGCCCGTCGATAGGACATGGCTGGGGGCTGGCAGTCAATCATGAGGTCCATCCTGTGTGACTGGGCTGGGGGTGGCTGCGTGTACTGCTCAGGACAGACCACATGCAGGGGCTGAAGACCAAACAGAACAGGGTCAAGGAAGAAAGCAGAAGAGCCTCTGTACAGAGGCTTGGTTCTTACCTAGTTTCCCCAAATGCTCAGACCTGCCACTTTCAGGCCATTTGGAACTTTCATCTTTGAGCCACATCCCCATTTTATTTTTTGAGTCAGCCCTAAGTTTCTAAGGGGCTTGCTAAATTGCGGAGGCTGGCTTTAAACTTGTGATCCTGGGGCTGGAGTGGTGGCTCGGTGTATAGCGCTTGCCTGGTATGTTCGAGGATGCGGGTTGGAACCCCAGCACCACATACACAACAAAGTCCTGGAGCAACAAAAGCCACATGAAAAAAATGAATAGAATTGATTCTTAAAAAGAAAAAAAAAGGACACTTGACATCTCCACCTGTCTGTCCAGTATCATGAGTAGAGCTGTCCTGGTACTTCCTAAAACAAAACCTTGCGATCCTCCTGCCTCAGCCTCCTGAGCAGCTGGGATAACAGGTGTGCACCATCACACACCCCTGGCTGGAACACTCATCTTCTCAAATTCAACCAACAGGAGGGAGGCGAGAGAAGAGCAGAATAAACCTTTCAGGGAAAGCTCTGGGTTGCTGGCTGTGGCTATGAGTGAAGGGCTGATGCTTAGTTTGTTACGCTTTTGCTGCACTGAAGTAACCTGCATGGTGACATCCATGTGTCTACAGATCACGGTCTTCCTGTAACACCTCCCGCGGACCTGCACCGATGCAACTCTGCATGCTAGTTTGGTTCTGGGTCTGGAATTTCTTACACCACATGCAGGTCAACAGGTACTAGGCAGTGGGTGCTCAGTAGGTCACGAGCTCAACTGGGTAGGATGATGAATCAGAGATGAAATGTTAAAAAACATCGCTTGTTATCTTGAGAGAAAAAAGTAAATTCATGTTTATTTTTGACAAAAACACCCAAGTGTAAACAACTGGTGGCAACAGGGTCCTGCTTCCTCTCGAGTCTGGACTAAGCCATGATTCATGAAGAATAAGGACTTCGAACAGGCTGAATTGATTTGGACCAAATATAGCACTTCTCCTTCTGAACGAACAGTTCCCCCTCAAAACCCTAACTCCCCTTTCACATCCTGAAGGCTTCTTCCAGGTTTGCTTCCTCTGGTTTCCAGCATCAGCATGTGACAGAAGGGTATAACTAGCGCACAGTGGGCCTATGGACTGAAGTTGCTTAGGAAAGCAACAGGCTCTTAACCAGCACACAGTGGGTGTCAAATCACTCTAGGTGCCAAAAGCCAGCGCTCCAATCATGCCTAGAGAGCCACACTCATCCCCTGGTGACAGCAGCTGCACTTAGCAGACTGCACCTCCCTGTCCCCCTAAGGTCCTTCCCTTCAGCTTGCTGTCTGTCACCACACCCCAGCATTTTAGTAAGGGCTTTTCCTAATGATGAAGAGGAGGAAAGAGCTTCTGACCCAGGCCAGGAAGTGGAGAGCTCACCCCCCCTTCCCTAACTGAGCAGCTGGGAAGGCAGACACAGTGCCAGGCTCCTCAGTGCTTGCTTAAGCTCCAGGCGGGGCAGAGGTAGCGGAAAGTTAGAAGACTCCCCTGCCCATCCTAAGCTCTCTCCCCCAGTTCTAACAGGTGCCCCACTCCTGACCACAGGCAGCGACTGTGCCTGCCCTGACCCCAACCACTTCTTCCCTTTCTCTAGGACAGAAAATGAACAACGGAAACAAATGAACAAAACAACAAAACCCAAACCAAACCAACACTGCTTGTGGAGCCAGCCCACATGTGTTATAATGGCCCAAACATTTTCATTAAACTATCTTTAATTTAGTGAGCATATTTCTATTTTGTTTTAAATTTTAAACTTAGTGAATATATTTCTAGAAAGACTTTTGGAGGGTGGCAACTACTGGCTTCACCCCCACTTCCAGTGGCACTGGGGATCAAACCCGGGGCCTCATACATGCAGGGCAAGCACTTAACTGCTGACCCACAGCCCACCTTTTACATTTTATTTTGAGACTGGGTCTTGCCAAATTGTCCAGGTTGGCCTGGAACCTGCCACCTTCCTGCCTCATCCTCCTGGGTGGCTGGGATTACAGGTCTATGTCACTGCACCTAGCCTTACAATTTGCTTTTAAGTGGATGCTCATCTTCATTAAAGTGCTGTTTATCTTTGTTGCCCTTCTTCTTTTGAGTTCTTTGGGGTGTGAACATCATTCCAATGCATGCATGCATCCCTCCCCTCACACCATGGGTGTGCAAGCGACACAGAGGTGAGCACTGAGAAGGCACAGCATTACCTGCACTTCTTTAAGCAGCTTTGACACCTGGATGAAATTGAGTCGTGTATCAATGGGGCAATAGATGCATTTCATGGCCAAGGGCTGGTAGGGAGCCAGTGCTTCCAAGTATGAGAAGTCTGGTTCTAGGGACAAACAGGAAATGTGAAACATTGTACACGTCAGCTGGATTCACTGTGGTACATTCATACACGTGCAGAGCAGAAGCTGGTCCATGCTGTTCCCCCTTCCTCCCTTTGGCCTTCCCTCCACTCTCCCCTGGTCCCTTTTCTTCAATGGTCTCACTTCTGTTTTCATGAGGTCTCTTTCCTTTCTCCTCTCTGGCTTCTGCACGTAGAGAAAGCAGCTGAGCCCTAGTCTGAGTCTGGCTTATCCCGCTTAGCATGATGCTCTCCAGCTCCATCCGTTTCCCTGCAGCTGGCACAGTTTTGTTCTTGTGGTTGAGTGAAATTCCACTCTGTGTGGGCACCGCATTTTCTTTATCCACTCAACTGCTGATGACACCCAGGCTGGTTCTATAACCTGGCCTCTCCGAACTGCGCAGCTGTAACCATGATATGCACTATTACTACAGGGGGCCGACTAAATCCTTAAATAAATACTGAGGCTGGGACAGCTGGGCCACATGGTGCTTCCATTCCTAGTGTTCTGAGGAACCTCCATTCTGATTTCCATAGTGCCTGTGCTAATTTACAGTCCTACCAACAGGATGTAAATGATCCCTCAAAAAGGATATTTTAACACGCAAGCAACACAGGAGCTGCCAAGCAAGGTGGAGGTGGGTGTGATCAGGGCCCTGTCGATGGCCAGGGTGGCAGAAAGAGCAGGGAAGTAGAGTGGATTATGGGAGGGAGAAGGAATTCCAACAAGCAAAGGAGAGGCTAGGAGAACTCTGCCAGATGGACTTTGAACTGGTGGCACAGGAGTGGGCTCAAAGTTCACAACAGAGAGGAAGAAGAGATAAAT
This sequence comes from Aplodontia rufa, assembly GCA_004027875.1. NCBI lineage: Eukaryota > Metazoa > Chordata > Mammalia > Rodentia > Aplodontiidae > Aplodontia > Aplodontia rufa. Next base: position 69,249 of record PVKS010005908.1, read on the forward strand.
GAGGGGATAAACAGGAAAATGAGAAGAGGGCGTTCTTCAAACACCAGCTAGCAATGTAAAAGAAATGATTAAAAAACATCATTTGACAACCACTGCAGTAACGATTTATTCAGACCAGAATCATCAGTAAACAATAAAATACTTCGGTAGTAATTTGAGGAAGAAAGAATATATGCACATTCTCTAAGTGTCCTTCGTAAGGTTCTCATTAAACACAAAGAGAAACACAGTGAAGAGGTCTGGTAAGACCACACGAATCCATCACATCAGGAGCTCAATGTCAGCACCCAGTGCCGGGTAAATCATCATCATGGCCACTCACACGAACAGACCCTGAGCAAATGCTGCTGAGGCTGTCACACTAGGAAGCCCAGCCCCAAAGACGGAGCCATTCTTGCCACGTCACTTTTCTTGAGGCCACCACAGAGGCTTGGCCAGGATAGTTCACGCCACTCCATGCTGAACCAAAAGAACTGGCTCACTCCTGAGATGATAAATGACAGCTGACTGCCAACCAGATCACTGCTGCTTATGGGGCAGAGCTTGCGTGCCTGCATTCCAACCTCTCCAGGATCTTCAGGACAACTGACAACTTCTGAAGGTTACACTACCCCCTCCAGTGGATCACGTTCCCAAAGAACTCCCAGAACCCCTAAGAGGAGGCCAGCCCCGGCCGCCGGGGAGCAAACACTCCTTTCCGCGTGTACAGCAGTCTAAAGCAAGAGAAAAGGGCCTCGCACCAGCAGACAGCGGAAATAACCGCTCCAGAAGCCCAACAGACCAGCCCCAGGCAGCCACGATCACGGGGCTTTTGCTTTTTGTTGGCTACAGGAAAATTTATTCTGGAGTCGATACTTTTCACTGCCTGCGTGAGCGTCACAACCACTGTCACGCCATTCATAATGCGTCAAAAGGAGAAAAGACCAACTTCAGTCCTACCACACAGGCATTCTCTGGACAACCTTCTCAGCAAAACCTTGGCAATGGCCAAGGTCTAGGTACTGTGAGTCCATGTCTTGTTGCTGGATTTCTTCTCCTTTAGCCCAAAGGTGGTCTCAGAAAGCGAAAAGAAGCCCTGAAGGCTGGGAGCTCTCCAGGCACTCTATGCGTAACCAGGGTATTAGCATGAGATGGCCTGGCACCCACGGCTGGACCCGTAGTGTCCTGCTGGATATAAACAAATTCAAAGAACACCAACACCAGACAAGGCCACAAAGTGACCATGATAAACCCAGATAAAACAAGTCTGCTCCCAAATCATGCTTGGATACAAAAGAAAAGCACTGTCCAACCACAACGCAAGCAGACACCACCACCCATCCTGGCCCTGCACTTCTTGCCTTGCAGGTGCAAGACACTAAGATGTCCAACTGCACATTTCCTAAGTTGGGTCCTTGACAGCACCCAATACAGAGTGAACCCAGCGCCAGCGAACAACCTCAGATCACCTAACTCCGCCCGGATCCTACCGGAAGTTCTCTATAACCACACCTGTACCTGTGGGCAAGTATACCACCTCTGTGCAACGAGGCAAGAACTTTGACTACAGCCATGTTCCCGGTGGCCCCTGGCTGGGGCCACGGGTGCTCCTCACAAACTGAGGCTGAGCATAGGGCAGGGCCTCTCATGCTTTTGGGGTAAACAGACTACTCCAAAACCCAAGTCTTAAAAGTAATCAGAAAACCATAAGGACGGAGAAGGCAATGGCAATTCTGCCAAGAGCTGCTGCGTGCCAGGTGCCACGCGGAGGCCTTTTCCACAGCGTTCCCTAATCGCCAACAGCGGCCCGTGGTGGTGGATGCCAGCAAGGACACTTCCAGACAGGAATGTGAGGCTCAGGAGGCGGCTCAGCCTGTAAGATTTCCAAAACCCAAGGAAGCTTGAAGGCCATGAATGACAAACTAACACAGCGACTGATTAAGACCTTACGAAAGAGTGGTCTTCCCTGCAGGGCTTGTCCCCAGAACAAGTGAAGAGCAGCTGCAGGAGAAAGAGCTGTCCAAGGGAACAATTCCCCCAGGGTGAAGGAAGACTGCCACTGGAACTGCTGCAGTTCCTGGAAGGTCTCACAAAATCCCGCCCAAAGCAGCTCTGCAGAATTCTGTCTTGAGGGGAAAAAAATTAAGAGCAGATCGCTAAACTGTTCTCCGCGGTACGGTGTTTGGCTGGCGCATACCAGGTGTGGGGCTTGACGGAACTCTGCTCACCACACAGCCACTAAGAGCGCTTGCTGCTTTATGCTCACTCCTCCACCTGTGCTTAGTTCCTGGGTACATAATGTGCACATTATGCCTCACAGCCAGATCCTTCCATGTATATCCACTAAGGGCCCCAGGGAAAGGGAAGGGTGCTTTTAGTTTACCTGTAAATATGACGGTGTTCAGACTAGATTTCCCCCAGAGCTCCATGAAGTGGACCACGTCCCCAAACCGGAGGGAAGGGTGTCCAGTAAACACCACACACGGCTGTCTGAACTCGTTACTGAAGTCTCCATGGATGCTGGGGTAGTGCTTCAGCTTATTGGTCTGAATGAGCTAGAAGGTAGGCAAAAACCATGCAGAGAGCTGTTAACCTGCAAAGGGTGAAGGAAGGACCAAAGCATGGAAGAATGTGCAGAAATGACTTAGAAATACAAACGAAAGGTGGGGATGGCGGTTCACGCCTGATCCCAGTGATTTAGGAGGCTAAGGCAGGAGGATGCCCAAGTTCAAGGTCAGCCTCAAAAACTTCGCAAGGCCCTGTGTAACTCAGCAAGACCCTGTCTCAAAATAAAAAAAGGGCTAGGGAATGTGGCTCACTGGTTAAGTGCCCAGGGTTCAATTCCCAGTACTAAAAAACCCCCCAAAAAACAAACAAAACAAAAAAAACCAAAGGCAACAAACACAGGCTGAGAGGATATATTTGCACAAGACACACACCCGACACACCTGACAGAAAACCATTATAAAAAATGTACATAATCAAGCAGCCAAAATACCTCAGTTGGGAGAGCGTTAGACTGAAAAATGTACATAATCTAAAACGCTGTGTCCTCTCTGGTCAATTTATGAAAACAGGTCCAGATGCTCCTCAGTCGACAGTGGGTTGCATCCTGACAAAACCATCTTAAACTGAATCTACTGCAGATGGCAGTTAACACACCCAGCCTACCACACCGCGCAGTGTCATGCTGTCTCCCCTGCGATCACCGGCACCCAGCCTGTCGAGTGGGGAACTGTACTGCATATTGCAGGTGCAGGGAAGAGTCAAATCCAAAGTGTGGCTTCCTCCTAATGCACACACTTTCTGCACAACTATTATAAAGTAAACAATGTTTCATAAGTTTGGGACAGTCTGCACAAACAGATGCATTAAAGTTATCCAAAGTTCTTACCTACAATGTGATTCTCAGCACAGAGAAAGCCAAATCCTTTTGATAATATGGACATACTTTTAATCAGGTTGTTACAGCCTTAGATCATCTAATTCCTCCTTCCACACTCCAGGCATGGCCCAGAGTCCTCAATATCAGTTACTGTTTGAAATACAAATAACTTGCCCAACACATGTCGATCTCCAAGTTCTGGTAACAATAATAAACACACCCCTCCCACAAGAAACTCTTTATCTGTAAAGGATCTCCTCCTGAGAGTTTAACTGTGTACCTAATACTAAGACCAAAGTGACTTTCAGAGATTTGGGAATCACAGAGCTATAGTAAGAAGCAAGTCACACACAGCCTCAGAACTGTCTAAAGTGTATGTCTTGAACCAAGAGTCTCCCCAGCAGCCAAACGCTTGACAAAACCCTCCCAGAGTCAGGCCTGTCCCAAGGCAACACCACAGTCACAACCACAGATGGCTTCTTGTGACACAGCTCAGAAACACTTCCTGTGCCTAAACCCCATCCTGCTTCCCCACTCCAGCGTCAGATGACAAACATGCAGACTTTACGACCTTTGTCTCAACCAGGCCAAAGGAAGCATTTCCCGAGATGCTGCTTTATGGATAAAGAAATGGTCTGGGGGCTGGAGTGGTGGCTCAGCGGTTCCGGGGCTTGCCTGGCATGCGCAAGGATGCGGGTTCAAACCCCAGCACCATGTACACGGTTAAGTGTTAGAGCAACAAAGGCTACATGAAAAACTAAATAAAAATTGATTCTCTCTCTTAAAAAAAAAAAAAGAAAAAAGAAAAGAAATAAAGAAATGGTCTGTGACGTGGCTTTATCCCGCAGCCCCGTAACCACCAGAGGGGAGCTCAGTCAACAACTTCAAGTCCAAATAAAGTCACCCCCAACAGGAGGTTGTGGCCACACTAGGATACTGCCCAACTAGAAACCAGACTCTCTTCACTTTGTGGATTTAACCTCTTATCAGAGAGATCTGGTTCTATTAGGAAGACTGTGGCACCACCTGCAGATTGTCAGCTGTTGCGTGCGGATGGGATAAGACCAGCAGCGAACACCGATTTCCCACTTTCCTTCTCGGTGCCACACAAACAAAGCTAACATTTGTTTAGTAACCTCCATGGCCAAAATCATCCAGTTAGATGGAAGCAGCTGTCTCAAGGACTAAGTGTGCGGATCCTGATGAAGAGGATCCTAAGAGCCAAGGGTCAACTTTCTCTTCCCCCAAAGTCAAGAGCACTTCAAGAACTCTGAAGGCGCAACCACGGTCTCTTCATGTTCCTAAGGCTGCCCACAACAAGTGCGGCTCAAATGTCCTAGCACTCTCAGAAAACACCTTTCAGAAATGCTAACTCCTGCTAGGGCGAAGAGAACAGACTCGATGGCAAAGCCCACAACACAATGTGTCCCGCCAGCCACTGCGCCCAGCTCAGTGGTAGAGTGGTTGCCTGCGTATGTGAGGACCCAGGTTCAAATCCCAGCACCACATACACAACGAAGTGTTGGAGAAATGGAAACCAGATGGAAAACTAAATAAAATGTGTCCTGCCACACCCGAACGTCCTTAAAATGTGTCCCGCCACGCTGAATGTCCTTATGTGTCCCACCACACTCAATTTTTTTTTCTTTTCTTTTTTTTTTGTTTAAAGAAAGAGGGGACAGTGAGAGAGAGAGGGAGAGGGAGGGAGAGAAAGAGGGAGGGAGAGAAAGAGGGAGGGGGGGAGAGAGAGAGAGAAAGAGAGAAGCAATTTTTATTTAGTTTTTCATGTGACTTTCATTCCTTGGACTCTTCATTGAGTACAAGGTGCTGGGGTTTGAACTCGCGTACTCACGCATGCCAGGCAAGCACCTTAACTGCCAAGCCACTGCTCCAGCCTCATGCTGAATTTTCTTAAAAATGTATCTTGCCACAGTGAAAATTTTTTTTTTTTTTTTTACCATCAATTAAAAACAACTTTTTTCATCTGGTTTTTGTTTCTGACAGTTGTGTATGTGGTGGTGGAGTTTAAACCCAGGTGCCTGCACATGCCAGGCAAGCGCTGTAACCACTGAGCCACTGGCCCAGCTCCATACTTAATTTCCGGATAATGTATTTCTAGCCTGAACTTCGCTGTGGTAATGAGAGTTTGTAAAAACTCTGGCTGCTATAGTATTAAAGTATGAGGACTGAAAAATAATTTTTAAAAAACCTTCCACTTGGCATCCTTGTTCATAAGACCTACCTTTCACAGTAGGAAAACAGTAGTTAAACTTAATCAGCAGGTTTGTTTAAATTTACTGTGTTAAATAGTTAATTGTAAAATGAATAAAACAACTCTCTTAGAGACATACACACGTGTCTTTGTGTCTGTTTACACACTGAAAATATGTTAACCACCAATTCAATCCAACACCACAGGACTAATTCTAGGCATCTGTTTTTAATGCCAAACCTTGCTGAGTGTTTTACACACACTGAACACACGCATGAGCCCATACGCACACCAAGAAAGAAAGCATTACCAGCTTTTGGACAAATCCTGTCTCTTTCCAGTCCCTACCATCCTGCCCCACCCCCAGGATAATCATTAGCCTGCCTTCTTTTTTAAAAAATTATTTTATTAAGGAGTTATTACTCATAAATGCATATAAAGTAACTATATGATAGGCATATGTTCTTAAACCAGAATTACCCCATCGCCCACACCCGTCTCAATTCTTTTATCTTTCACCTCTATAAGCGATACAAATGCTCAGATTGTGAATTTTCCAGAATTAAACGATTGCATAAGTATTATTTGGATTCTCAGGGGGTGCAAAGAGTAAGCTACATTGTTGATTGTCCCCCAGATCCCTGTCCTCCCTCCTTCTCCCCTCAACGTGTCTATGGCTCCCCTAGGTTATGTGTTGCTACTCCTTTGCTGGGGCTAACACTTGAGTCTGACTACCTTTTCACCCAGCCTGCATTTAGCTCCAGCCTCCACAAATGAGGAAAAACATTCGACCCTCGACTCTCTGGGTCTGGCTAACTTCGCTCAGCATGGTTTCTTCCATAGCCATCCATTTACCTTCAAAGCCACAATATCGTTCTAATTACTAGCCTGCCTTCTAAAACCACAGATTAACATGTCAGCTTTCTGAACTTTTATATCAATAAAATCCTATCATTTCTACTCCTTTATGCCTGGCTTCTCTCACTCATGTCTGTGAAGTTTAGCTACACTCTTACGTGTAACTGGCATTGATTCACTCTATGTAGTGAACACACCACAAAACCCTTTCTGTTGATGGGTACAGGGGCATGTATCAGTACTATTACCAAGAACTCCATGAAGATTTTTTTGTATCTTTCAGTAACACACCTATGTAATTTCTGTTTGGTATTATTTCAGGAACAAAATTGCTGAAGCACGGAATATGTCATATGGCTTTAGCATATACTGATAAATGGTTTTCTGAAGTGATTAAAGCAATTTATACATCCTTTTAATTAAAATATAACAAAAACCAGAGTTACCTTCATTGTCTAGCAAGAGAACTGTTAAATTTATTGTAGCGCATTTGTGACACGCTGCAGAATATTATGCAGCACAGAAAAATGTCCAGGATACATCATTTGATGGAAAAAGAAACAATGGAAAGAAAATGGAGGAAGAGGAATTTTTCTATTTTTAAAAGTGAAATGTCATTTTGATCATTAAAATTTACATATATGATTGACAAACTGGAAAGAACATTTCAACAATGAATAAATGTTACCCCAAAAATGTAGCAGGAGGTATTAGAATAAAATCTTTTTCACAGTCAACAGAATATAAATAGGCTGAGAATTTGTGTGAGCATGGTGGTAAAATAATGTGTTAAGAGGAAACATAAGCAAGTGTAACTCAATGCCATTGCACTTGGGAAGTAAAGGGATGTGCCAACGGGGAAAGATTCAAGACCATGCACACCAAGCCATCTACGTCTCTGGCATCCTGACCCGGTGATTCTGCTCTCTTACCTCTGCATGAGGAAAAGGTGGTTCTGGGAGATACACCTTACTCTGTTTGTTGTGGCAGAGCCTTTTAAAAAGAGGAAAAACAGAAGGTTAGGAAGTGCACTCCGGCAGCTGTTGCCACCTAGTGGTAGTGGCACAATTATTAAACGGTAAAGTTTATTTTAAAATTTTATGCCAGTGAATTTCTCTGTGAATAATTAAAAGCCGGTGCCTTCAGAGCATTCAGACACAGGCCTCTTGTGAGCACACGTTTTTAAACCTTTAAAATGCCTCAATAAATTCTTTGTTAAAATACATAAATCACTTTGGAATGATTTTAAATTTACAGAAAAGTTACCAAGAGAGCAGAGTCCCTCTGTTCCTGGTGCTAACATCTTAAAAATCCGTGGCACGTTCATCCTACTAAGGAATTAATACTGGTATGTTACAACCTACTAGCAGGGCTTCAGATTTTATCTGGATTTCACCAGATTTTCAATGCATGTCCTTTTTCTGTTCCAGGATCCAGTCCAAGCTACCATACTGCATTTAGCTGCGATCAGCTACGAGGAGGAAGTCGCTTCTTTTTCTGAGATATGACCAGTTTTGCACATGTACTAATTTCGTTAATAGCAGCACTGCTATCTATCCAGAGAGGGTCTCAGTCTGGAGAGACTGCATGTTTTGGGCAATCTGTTAGCTTTCTCCTAGTCACATAAGACTTTAAAATACGGAGATGCCTAAATAAAAGAAATATGGCAAAAAGTTACAGCTGACAAATCAACAGGCGTGCTCAGCAGGTCTGACACTTTTCAAAAACTGGCAAAAATATGTATGATGCATGTTTGTTAGACCTCCCTTCTAGGAATGCTGGGGCAGTAGCCTGAAAGCTAGGGCTCAGATTTTATTGTTCACTTCATACAATGTCCCTGATTTCTCCTACCCCTAGTTTCCTTTAACCATGATTTGAAAAATATCACTTTGTTTTTAAATTTTTTAAAAAGACAAAACCACAAAAGGAATGTAATTTTGGAGGATCACCTTTAATATCTAAATGGACACTGGTTCCATCTGTTTCAAAGTTAGGAAGAAAGACAAATGTAGGTGCTTGGCTCAAAAGCTCTCCAGCCTGCCGCAAAGGATCAAGTAATGATCAGGAGAGCTCAGAACGCAGAAGAGACCAGGATCTGATTGGAGATTGCGCAGTCCACCTATGGAAGTATGTGTGGCCAGCTCTGCTGGGAGGGTCCCTACACTGTCGTGTGCACGTGATGGCAGGCACGACAGACCAGGACCTTCCAACCCTTCTCAGAGGCTGAAGGGAGCAACCAGCTTGCCTCCTCTGGGGGTGTCTGCTGGAGTCCAAAAGGAGATCTGGGGCATCAGAAAAACCAAGAACACACACACAATGCTTCCAGAATCACCGTTACCTAGGAGCCAGAGGCCTTCCTGTCCCCTGAAAGCCAGTCGGGTACTGCAGCTCTTGAGGGCACTGCTTCTTCAGTAGAAGCTCAGAGAAGTCTCTGGGAACTGTTCCCTCTTGCTACCCCTTGTAAAAATAAACCAACCAAGGGAAAAATGTGCCCTTATCTTGGAGCTGGGGCTGGCAGTGGGACAGCAAGGGGGTGGGCTTTCAAGAAGAGGTCAGAGCAGAACCCCTTGAGCTAGGAACCCACAGTGTAGACCAGGTGAGCAGCTGGGCCTGAGGCTGCTCGCTCTCAGAGGGGCCTCGCTTGCTAAATTAGCCCCGGTGTAGAGCTTGCCTCTTTTTCCACTTGGTGACTGGGAACCCCATCAAGGGGGAAGGTGCTTTGCAGAGGGTTGTGTAAAAGAGACAAGTGCACACTGTGTGCGGGGCAAGCTGCTCCAGGCCAGGGAGGGTTTCTGGGACAGCAGCTCTCAGCCTTTTGGCCCTGGCTGAGCACCTCACACCCCAGCGTCTCCCTGCCCTCCCCAGTTAAATTGGCTTAGGCGGATTCCAGCCTCCTACAGGGTTCCGGTGAGCAGCCCAGGTTGAAAGGCTTTCAGAGGTGCAGGAAGAGAACTGGGGCCCCTGGAGCTTTCAGGGTTCAGCTGTGACAGTGGTTTACCCTGGGCAAAGTTTATACAAGGAAAATATTGTTCTCAAAAAAAAAATTTTTTTTTGAAGATGTTGGTGCAAATCACACCGAGGGAAGAATATATGCACTAGCCTTAACTATTCCTCCTCCCTCTTTCCCCAAATATGTTCATGTCCCACACCGTAAAAGCAGGAACTCGCATCTTTCACCCACTGCTCTCCAAATCCTAATCATCTCCTGAGGCAGTCCAGCTAACCCTGAGGACACCCAAACTGTAACCTCAGCATGGCTTCTCAGATCTCTGGACCGGTGGTCCGGGCCAGAGGTGCCACAGAGGCTCACGGGCAAAGCGAGCAGGCCATTCGTGCTGCGCAGGGCAGGTTTTGCTTAGCAGCACCACCATCCACCACGCTGGAAACCGAGGCCTTAAGCCTGCTGGCTGCCTTTTCCTAAGCCAGGTAACCAGTGAATCCTGCCAGTTTTCTTTCTCAATCTCCTCTCAAGGTGACCTGTCCCGTGTCCCATAGGGTGACGTGCAGCAGAGTCAGGTCTCTTGGCTTTGCAAAGGCTTTCCCTGTACTCAGTGTCGCTTCGTCCCACCCTTCCGACTCCATGTAACACGCAGATGGCCACGCTGAACTCCCGCTTGCGATCTAGTGGGTCAGCACCACTAGCAGCTCTCTCCGCTTCCTGTCCTGCTGTTCCCCACCCTGCATGTCACACTCTAGAAGCAGAGACCTGCAGCAAGTTGATAACTTAATCCATTATGTCTCTCATGTGCACCCTGGTCCATGTCATCTGCTCAACCCACACTACCCACGCACAGCAGCCCACCAACCCTGCCTCAAACAGGGTTCCTATCTGGCTGCCACTCATTCTTCAGAAGCACCTTCGTCCAGGAAGGCTTTCTCACAGCCCGGTGGGGTAGTCACCCGTTCTCTGACACTCAGACACGGATAAGGAGCAGGTGTGTCTGCCTCTGCCTGAGAGACTTCAGGGTGGGAAGGGCTTTGCAAACTGCCCTTCCTCCCAGGGGCAAATTCCTCCAGGTCAGAAAGCCCTCTGGATCCTATCCCTATTGGGTCTGTGGATAGAACTAAATAAAATTGGAGATGGGAACAGAAAGAATTGTGATCACCAAGTTTATGATTCTAACGGGCGGACACAGTTCCTGTCTCAGCAAGGAGACTCCGGAAGTCAGCAGAGTGACTCAACAGTTCTCATGCAAGAAAGGCTCAGCCAAGTTGGACTAGGAAAATTAAGGGAGAAATGTACTTTACCAGAGGATTCTAATTATATAATGAGGCTGCAGTTATGAAGCTGTATGAGCACCACATTAGCGAAAGAATCAGGACAGTCTAGAAACAAAACCCAGTATGCACAAAAGTTTAGTACATGAAATTAATACACGTTGAGATTACTCAATAAACAGTACCAAGGCACGCTGTTACCTAATTTGGGGAAACTTCATGCTCCTCTCATGCTAAACAAATTCAAGTTAAGATAGTTAAAAGGGGAACAAAAAAAGAGAAAATAAACCATAATAAAATAGAAAGAAAGTATGCTTAGCTGTGTGACACTGATCGGGGAAAGAATTTTTAAAATATAAAGAGCAAGAGAGACTGAAGTGAAAAACTTCCGTCAAAAACCACAAGGCATCCCAAGGCATGCATGATACTGTGGATGGGTCCCAAAACAAGAATGTTAGTGGAAAACCTGGCGTGGTCAGAGCTGCAGTCTAGTTACCAATGCACTAATGTTCATTTCTGAGTGCTGAAAAATGTGTCTGGCCACAAGACAGTGACATCAGGAGAAGCTGGGAAAGGCATCGGGAACTCTGCACTGTTCACACTTCTAAGATGATTCCAAAGCACTGAGTTTATTATTTAAAAAACAAGAAAAAAATCAGCTAAAATTAAAAAGGAAATGTCAAAATGGGAAATGTCTACAGAATTTTATGAAGTTAATATTTTTGATATGTAGATAAAAAGTTCAAGTACATAAGAGAAGTACAAAACCTCTAAGAAGTAAATGGGGAAAAAAGGAATAATTTACATAAAACCTTTCTGAAAAGCAATTTAGATTCAGAAAATGAACATTAAAACTTATTTATAATCTTTGTTCCAGTAAGTCCACTTTCAGTAATTTACCTAAAGCAAAAGCTGTCCTCACACACACAGAATATTAACTGCAGATTACTAAAAGGCAAAAAAGAAAAAAAAAAAGCCCTTGCATTCAATAAGAAAACAGTAACCTAAAGACATCAAATGATATACTTAAGTCATGTAAACATTATATCCTCTAAGATTTTGTAATGGTATGACCTATTCTTTTTTTTTTTTTTTTTTTAAGAGAGAGGGACAGTGAGAGAGAGCGAGAAAGAGAAAGAGAGAAACAATTTTTATTTAGTTTTTCATGTGACTTTCGCTGCTGCGAGACATCGTTGTGTACGTGGAGCTGGGGTTTGAACTCGAGTACGTGTACATGCCAGGCAAGCGCTGTAACCGCTGAGCTCCAGCCCTGACGTAACTGATTTTTAAGGCAGGATTTACAGTTAAATATTTGGCATGATCTCCATGAAGAAAGATGAAATGCATCAGAATGTTAACAGTGGTAACTCATTTCTGGACAGCAGTTTTATAGGTTCAACTTTTTTGTTTTCTGTAACTTTCATTTTTTCTATAGTAAACATGTATCACACATATATCAGAAACTAACAAATATCTCAAATCAGCAACTCAAAGACATCCTACGTACTCTCATCTTAGTAAGTCCTGGATACATCCCGTCCGACGGCCCACACGAGCTGTATGTGACGGGCACAACGAGACTTGAAGCCACAGAACCAGTGTAGATACCGTCCACGGGAGTCCATGTGGTGGGCCATGGGAATCCACAGGGTGGGCCTCAGGGGTGTGTTTTGTGCAATTCTTACTGAGGATATGGATGAAGAAAACCCTAACAGGCTGATTAAATCTGCAAGTGACACTTCAGGGTAGATCCCCAGTTATTCAAGATTACCTTTCTGCTGTGAGGGGAAAGCCCTACACACAGAGGATAAAATTTGGTGAGTATGAACATGAAGCAACAGATCTGTAACAAAGAAGAGGAGAGCACACAGCAGATGACAAGGCAGAATCTAAACACAGAAAAAGGACAAAAGGAAAGGAAAAAAATACTTAAATCAGGGATGGAGGTGGCAGATGTCGCACTACACTGCAGCAGAACAATGCAGAGATTTCTTTTGTAAGAAACTAGTAAAAGCTGCGTTCAGCTTAAAAGGGTTAAAAGGACTGGATACACTCCGTATTGTGTTTACGGCTTCTTAACTTTTGGAAAAGGTAATGTACTGTGAAATGTACTGTGATCTATTGTCCTCCCCCCCCCACCTTTTTTTTT